>OY740784.1:119542477-119627477 GCA_963514005.1 Raja brachyura
TCATCGCGCAAAGCCATGCCGGGCGGTGACGTCATCACGCAACGCCACGCCGGGCGGTGACGTCATCGCGCAACGCCACGCCGGGCGGTGACGTCATCACGCAACGCCACGCCGGGCGGTGATGTCATCGCGCAACGCCACGCCGGGCGGTGACGTCATCACGCAACGCCACGCCGGGCGGTGATGTCATCACACAACGCCACGCCGAGCGGTGACGTCATCGCACAATGCCACGCGCTAGGCGTACGCCGTCAAGACGCTGCGTACGACATCATGACGCTGCGTACGACTTCGAGACGCTGCGTGCCGACAGGCCGTTGCCACGTGGGATTTTTGAACACGGTCAGTTTTTCGGAGTCCCGGGCGATGTCGGGAGCAGCTCCGCACAACTCCATACGGCTCCGGCGATCGACGTGGGACCGGCCCCGCGAGGCCGTACGGCTCAAGCGACCACGTTAGGTCGCGCTCACCGCATGCAGTCGCATGCTTGTGGGACACGCCCTTAAATGGCTTACCCCTTATTCTTAAACTGTGGCCCCAGTTTCTGGACTCCCCCAACATCGGGAACATGTTTCCTGCCTCCAGCGTGTCCAAACCCTTAATAATCTTATATGTTTCAATAAGATTCCCTCTCATCCTTCAGAGTGTACAAGCCCAGCCGCTCCATTCTCTCAGCATATGACAGTCCCGCCATCCCGGGAATTAACCTTGTAAACCTACGCTGCACTCCCTCAATAGCAAGAATGCAATCAAGCCAAACTCAGTACAACAGGTAGAGCAAAGGGGAAGATACAGGGAGCAGAATATAGTTCTCAGCATTGTAGCGCACCAGTTCCACAGACAAAGTCCAATGTCCGCAATGGGGTAGAGGTGAATCGGACACGACCCCAGCTCATGGAAGGGCCGTTCAGAAGCCTGATAACAGAGGGGTAGAAGCTGTTCCTGAGTCATAGAATCATAGAAGTTAGGTGCAGGAGGAGGCCATTCGGCCCTTCAAGCCAGCACCGCCATTCAATATGATCATGGCTGATCATCCAACTCAGTATCCCGTACCTGCCTTCTCTCCATACCCCCTGATCCCTTTAGCCACAAGGGCCACATCTAACTCCCTCTTAAATATAGCCAATGAACTGGCCTCAACTACCTTCTGTGGCAGAGAATTCCACAGATCCACCACTCGCTGTGTGAAAAAAGATTTTCTCATCTCGGTCCTAAAAGACTTCCCCCTTATCCTTAAACTGTGACCCCTTGTCCTGGAGTTCCCAGCGGTATGAACATTGACTTCTCCAATTTCAGGTAGTCCCTGTTTTCTCCCTCCTTCCCCTCCCCTTCCCAGCTCTCCCACAGCCCACTGTCTCCGCCTCTTCTCCCCCCACCCCCACATCAGTCTGAAGAAGGGTCTCGACCTGAAACGTCACCTACTCCTTCTCTCCATGGATGCTGCCCCACCCGCTGAGTTTCTCCAGCATTTTTGTCCACCTTCAATTTCTTATGCTCTTGGGCAACTTGGGGAAAGTTAGCTTGTTTAGCCAGATTGACTGGTGGGCACAGGCTCGGCGATCGTTCCGCTGGTCACCTCTGCCGGGACCCATGTGATCATCCCGGTTGCCAAGCACTTCAACTCCCCCTCCCATTCCCACACTGACCTTCCCGTCCAGGGCCTCCTCCATTGTCAGAGTGAGGCCCAGCGCAAATTGGAGTAACAGCACCTCATATTAACCATATAACCATATAACAATTACAGCACGGAAACAGGCCTTCTCGGCCCTTCCAGTCCGTGCCGACCATTTACTTTCCCCTAGTCCCATCTACCTGCACTCAGACCATACCCCTCCATTCCCTTCCCGTCCATATACCTATCCACTTTACTTTTAAATGTTAAAATCGATCCTGCCTCCACCACTTCTGCAGGAAGCTCATTCCACACAGCCACCACTGTCTGAGTAAAGAAGTTCCCCCTCATGTTACCCCTAAACTTCTGTCCCTTAATTCTCATGTCATGTCCTCTTGTTTGAATCTTCCCTACCCTCAATGGGAAAAGCTTATCCACGTCAACTCTGTCTATCCCTTTCATCATTTTAAAGACCTCAATCAGGTCCCCCCTTTAATCTTCTGCGCTCCAAAGAATAAAGACCTAACTTGTTCAACCTTTCTCTGTAACTTAGTTGCTGGAACCCAGGCAACATTCTAGTAAATCTCCTCTGTACTCTCTCTATTTTGTTGACATCCTTCCGATAATTAGGCGACCAAAATTGTACACCATACTCCAGAATTGGTCTCACCAATGCCTTGTACAATTTTAACATTACTTCCCTACTCCTACATTCAATGCTCTGATTTATAAAGGCCAGCACACCAAAAGCTTTCTTTACCACCCTATCTACATGCGATTCCACCTTCAGGGAACTATGCACAGTTATTCCTAGATCCCTCTGTTCCACAGCATTCCTCAATTCCCTACCATTTACCATGTACGTCCTATTTAGATTTGTCCTGCCAAGATGTAGCACCTCACACTTATCAGCATTAAACTCCATCTGCCATCTTTCAGCCCACTCTTCCAAATGTCCCAAATCGCTCTGTAGACTTTGAAAATCTACTTCATTATCCACAGCACCACCTATCTTCGTATCATCTGCATACTTACTTATCCAATTTTCCACCCCATCATCTAGATTGATGTACATGACAAACAACAGTGGACCCAACACAGATCCCTGAGGCACCCCACTGGTCACCGGCTTCCAACCTGACAAACAGCCATCCACCATTACTCTCTGGCATCTCCCATTCAGCCACTGTTGAACCCATCTTGCTACTCCGCCATTAACACCCAAAGATTGAACCTTCTTAACCAACCTTCCATGGGGAACCTTGTCAAAGGCCTTACTGAAATCCATATAGACAACATCCACTGCTTTACCCTCATCAATTTACCTAGTAACCTCTTCAAAAAATTCAAGAAGGTTTGTCAAACATGACCTTCCAGGCACAAATCCATGTTGACTGTTCCTGATCAGACCCTGTTTATCCAGATGCTTATATATATTATCTCTAAGTATCCTTTCCATTAATTTGCCCACCACTGACGTAAAATATTATTTTGTTTGGGTAGCTTACACCCTAGCGGTATGAACATTGACTTCAAGTAACCCTTGCTCTCCCTCTCTCTCCATCCCACCCCTTTCCCAGTTCTCCAACTAGTTTCACCGTCCTCCTGATTAATCTTTACTGACCGCACGCCTCGTTGTCACCTTCCCCTCAGCCATCAATGATCTATTCAACATTTTCTTTGCTTGGTCCCCTTTGATCTCTCCTTTTCACACCTCGCCCTTCCATATCTCTGCGTCTCCCTCTCCCCCGACTCTCAAGCTGAAGAAGGGTCGCGACCCGACACCTCACCCGTCCCGCTGAGTTACTCCAGCGTTTTGTATCTAACTTTGGTGTAGACCAGCGTCTGCAGTTCATTCCTCCACATGGGTCTGATTTCAACTCACTTGTCACGTGACATCCCTCTGAGGCGACCAAATAACCGCTCAAGAAAGTCCGCCAACATCTACTGAAGATAACAATAGGTCATAGAAACATAGAAACATAGAAATTAGGTGCAGGAGTAGGCCATTCGGCCCTTCGAGCCTGCACCGCCATTCAATATGATCATGGCTGATCATTCAACTCAGTATCCTGTACCTGCCTTCTCTCCATACCCTCTGATCCCCTTAGCCACAAGGGCCACATCTAACTCCCTCTTAAATATAGCCAATGAACTGGCCTCAACTACCCTCTGTGGCAGAGAGTTCCAGAGACCCACCACTCTCTGTGTGAAAAAAGTCCTTCTCATCTTGGTCCTAAAAGACTTCCCCTTATCCTTAAGCTGTGACCCCTTGTCCTGGACCTCCCCAACATCGGGAACAATCTTCCTACATCTAGCCTGTCCAACCCCTTAAGAATCTTGTAAGTTTCTATAAGATCCCCTCTCAATCTCCTAAATTCTAGAGAGTATAAACCGAGTCTATGCAGTCTTTGTTCATAAGACAGTCCTGACATCCCAGGAATCAGTCTGGTGAACCTTCGCTGCACTCCCTCTATGGCAATAATGTCCTTCCTCATGCATCAGGGTGGTCACGGTGGCGCAGCGGTAGAGTTGCTGCCTTACAGCGCTTGCAGCGCCGGAGACCCGGGTTCGATCCCGACTACGGGCGCTGCCTGTAAGGAGTGTGTACGTTCTCCCCCGTGACATGCGTGGGTTTCCTCAGAGATCTTCCGTTTCCACCCACACTCCAAAGGCTTGTTTACTCTGGAGTTTAGAAGGATGAGAGGGGATCTTATTGCAACATACAAGGTTATTAAGGGTTTGGACACGCTACATCAGTTCAGATTAGTTTATTGTCAGAGGAGGTAGTTGAGGCAGGTCCTATCTATCGCATCATTTAAGATACATTTACACAGCTAGATGGATAGGGTAGGTTTCAGTTCAGTTTAGTTTATTGTCAGTTGGTTACACAAAAGGCTGGAGAAACTCAGCGGGTGCAGCAGCATCTAAGGAGCGAAGGAGATAGGCGACGTTTCGGGTCGAGACCCTTCTTCAGACTGGTCAGGGATCAGGGAAACGAGAGAGATAGACGGTGATGTGGAGAGATAAAGAACAATTAATGAAAGATATGCAAAAAAGTATCGATGATAAAGGAAACAGGCCATTGTAAGCTGTTTGTAGTGTGAAAATGAGAAGCTAGTGCGACTGGGGTGGGGGAGAGATAGAGGGAGAGGGAATGCCAGGGCCCGAGGGCTGAGGGAGAGGTGGGGAGGGGAGGAGGCAGCCAGGGTTAACAGAATTGAGAAAATTCAATGTTTAAGCCCAGAGGATGCAGACTCCCCAAGTGGAATATGAGGTGCTGTTCCTCCAACTTGCGGTGTCGCTCACTCTGGCCGTGGAGGAGGCCCAGGACCGAGAGGTCGGATACGGAATGGGAGGGGGAGTGGAAGTGCTGAGCCACCGGGAGGTCGGGTTGGTTATTGCGGACCGAGCGGAGGTGTTCGGCGAAACGATCGCCCAGCCTCCGCTTGGTCTCACCGATATAGATCAGCTGGCATCTGGAGCAACGGATGCAGTAGATGAGGTTGGAGGAGGTGCAGGTGAACCTCTGTCGGACTTGGAAGGACTGCTTGGGTGCCTGAAAGGAGTGGAGGGGGGAGGTGAAGGGACAAGTGTAGCATCTCTTGTGGTTGCAAGGGAAAGTGCCCGGGGAAGGGGTGGAGCGGGAGGGAAGGGAAGAATCGACAAGGGAGTTGCGGAGGGAGCGGTCTTTGCGGAAGGCAGACAGGGGGGGAGATGGGAAGATGTGGCGAGTGGAGGGGTCACGTTGGAGGTGGCGAAACTGGCAGAGGACTATCTGTTGTATGCGCCGGCTGGTGGGGTGAAAGGTGAGGACCAGGGGGACTCTGCCCTTGTTGTGAGTGGGGGATTGGGGAGAGAGGGCAGTGTTGCGGGGTATGGAGGAGACCCTGGTGTGAGCCTCATCTATAGTGGGGGAGGGGAAACCCCGTTCTCTGAAGAATGAGGACATTTGTGATGACCTGTGTTTATTGTCACATGTACTGAGGTACAGTGGAAAGCCTTTGTTGCGCGCTGACCAGTCAGCGGAAAGACAATACATGATTACAATCGAGCCGTCCACAGTGTACAGATACACGATAAGGGAATAACATTCAGTGCAAGGTAAAGCCAGCAAAGTCCGGTCAAGGATAGTCCAGCATTTTTGACAATCAGTCTGAAGAAGGGTCTCGACCCGAAGCGTCACCCATTTCCTTCGCTCCATAGTCGCTGCCTCACCCGCTGAATTCCTCCAGCATTTTTGTCTACCTTCGATTTTTCCAACATCTGCAGTTCCTTCTGAAACAAAGGCTAGTCTGAGGGTCACCAATGAGGTAGATAGTAGTTCAGGACCGCTCTCTGGTTGTGGTAGGATGGTTCAGTTGCCTGATAAACTTGGACAAACTTAAATAGGGCGCATTGGAGGCTAAAGAAGAGACCTGATAGAAGTTTATATAATTTGAGGCGTGGATAGGATAATTAGTTGGAAGCTGTCTTCGCAGGGTGGAAATGTCAAAGACCAGAGGGCACAGCTTTAAGTTGAGAGATGCAAAATTTAAAGGGGATGTGCCGGTCAAGAGC
This sequence comes from Raja brachyura, assembly GCA_963514005.1. Next base: position 119,548,650 of record OY740784.1, read on the forward strand.
CTTGTGGGTGGAAGCAAGACACTGCCATGGGTGGGTGGTGGAGCCTTGAGCAAAACACAAAGCGCTGGAGGAACTCAACGGTTTAGCTTAATTTAGAGATACAGCACGGAAACAGGCCCTTCGGCCCACTGGGTCCGTGCCGACCAGCGATCCCCGCATCCGCAACACACTAGGGATGAGCCAATTAACCTAAAACAAACCTGTACGTCTTTGAAGTGCGGGAGGACTTTACTTTAGACCTTACAGAGGCACGGCGCGCCAAGCAGGCCCTTCGGCCCGCATGCCGGCACTATCACACACACACACACACACACACACACACACACACACACACACACACACACACACACACACACACACACACACACACACACACACACACACACACATACACTTGGGACGATTTACAATCTACAGAAGCTAATTAACCTTGGGCGTGTGGGAGGGAACCGGAGCACCCGGAGGAAACCCAGCCAACCACGCAGGAGACGGGGGGAGAACGTGCAAACTCCGTACAGACAGCGCCCGTAATCCGGATCGAAACCGGGTCTCGGGGGCTGAATTCGCTGTGAGGCAGCAACTCTACCGCTGCGCCACCGTGACCCCGCTAGATTTTCCGGCAGCTTCTGCGAGAGGGAATGGGCTAGATGCTGTTTTCGGATCGGGACCCTCCTTCCGGCCCGGAGTGTGGGAGAAAGCTGGAAGAAGAGGTACCACTCGAAGCCTGGCGATCTACGGATGGAAATAAAGTGACAAAGTGCTGGAGTGACTGAGCGGGTCAGGAAGCAGCTCGGGAAGGCCGGCTCCGTCCTGGGGGCGGAGTTGGACTTGGATTCACGGGGGGTGGGGGTCTCGGAGGGGAGGATGCTCCTCAAAACTGCGGAGCATCCTGGACAATACAGCTCACCCCCTCCGTGACACACACTGGTCAACCTGAGGAGCGCCTTCAGCAACAGACTGGTTCCCACCAAGATGCAGCGCAGAACGCCACAGGAGATCCTTCTTCCCTGTGGCTATCACACTGGACAACCCCTCCCCCTTCTGTCGTGGGGTAGGCTGACTCCCCCCCCCCCCCCCCCCCCCCCCCACCTCCCCAATCCTTTCCACTCGTCACTTTAATTTCATCTTTCATGTATCTTGTGTTGTTATGATGTTGGCAGATCAATTTCCCTCCTGGGATCAATAAAGTTCTATTGTATCATAGAAACATAGAAGTTAGGTGCAGGAGTAGGCCATTCGGCCCTTCGAGCCTGCACCGCCATTCAATATGATCACGGCTGATCATCCAACTCAGTATCCCGTACCTGCCTTCTCTCCATACCCCCTGATCCCTTTAGCCACAAGGGCCACATCTAACTCCCTCTTAAATATAGCCAATGAACTGGCCTCAACTACCTTCTGTGGCAGGGAGTTCCACAGACACACCACCGGATCGTGTGGTATCGGAGAACATGGATCGGTGACGTTTCAGGTTGGGACCCTTCTTCAGACTGATTGTAGGGGAGGGTGGAGAAAGCCTGGCAGGTGATAGGTTGGTGTCGGAAGGAACCGCAGATGCTAGTGTAAACCAAAGATAAACACAGAGTGCTGGAGTAACTCAGCGGGTCAGGCAGCATCTGTGGAGAGAAGGGATGGATGACGTTTCAAGTCATTCTGAAGAAGGGTATCGACCCGAAACGTCACCTATCCAGGGTATCGACCCGAAACGTCACCTATCCATGAGCGGTAACCTTTTTCACACAAAGGGAGGTGGGTGTATGGAATGAGCTGCCAGAGGAGGTAGTTGAGGCTGGGACTATCCCAACGTTTAAGAAACAGTTAGACAGATACATGGATAGGACAGGTTTGGAGGGATATGGACCAAGCGCCGGCAGGTGGGACTAGTGTAGCTGGGACATGTTGGCCGGTGTGGGCAAGTTGGGCCGAAGGGCCTGTTTCCACACTGTATCACTCGATGACTCGATGACTAAGAAAGATCCCGACCCGAAACAATGCCTATCCATGTTCTCCACAGATGCTGCCTGACCCGCTGAGTTACTCCAGCACTCTGTGAAACGTCACCTATCCATGTTCTCCACAGATGCTGCCTGACCCGCTGAGTTACTCCAGCACTCTGTGAAACGTCACCTATCCATGTTCTCCACAGATGCTGCCTGACCCGCTGAGTTACTCCAGCACTCTGTGAAACGTCACCTATCCATGTTCTCCACAGATGCTGCCTGACCCGCTGAGTTACTCCAGCACTCTGTGAAACGTCACCTATCCATGTTCTCCACAGATGCTGCCTGACCCGCTGAGTTACTCCAGCACTCTGTGAAACGTCACCTATCCATGTTCTCCACAGATGCTGCCTGACCCGCTGAGTTACTCCAGCACTCTGTGAAACGTCACCTATCCATGTTCTCCACAGATGCTGCCTGACCCGCTGAGTTACTCCAGCACTCTGTGAAACGTCACCTATCCATGTTCTCCACAGATGCTGCCTGACCCGCTGAGTTACTCCAGCACTCTGTGAAACGTCACCTATCCGTGTTCTCCACAGATGCTGCCTGACCCGCTGAGTTACTCCAGCACTTTGTGCCTGGCTTCTGGTGGTAGGTTGGTGTAGGCGAGAGGGGAGGGGTTTTGATGGTTGGAGAAAAGACAGAAGGTGTGAGACAAAAGGATTGAAGGATGCAAAGTGTGAAGCCGGAGGAAGGATGGCGTGGGGGGATGGGGGGGGAGGGGGAGGTGGTGGGGGAGGGGCGGGTTGCGGGGAAAGGGGGGGGATGGCGTGGGGGTGGGGGGGTGAGAGGGGAAAAATAGTTGCAAGTCTAGTATGTCGACTCAAAGAACTGCAGATGCTGGTTTATTCCAAAGATAGACCCAAAGTACTAGAGTTAAGGGCCTGTCCCACCAGCATGCAACTCTATGCGATTAGCGTGACCTAACGTGGTCGCTTGAGCCGTCCGGCGTCGCGGGGCCGGTCCCACTTCGATCGCCGGAGCCGTGCGGAATTGTGCGGAGTTCCTCCCGACATCGCGCGGGGCTCCGAAAAACTGACTATGTTCAAAAATTCCGCGCGGCAATGGCTTGTCGGCTCGCAGTCGCTCCGACGCATTACACACCACCTCGACATCGTGCCTCCGTGACCCTCTCTGTAGGTGCCTCCATGACCCTCTCTGTGTGTGGCTCCGTGGCCCTCTGTGTGTGTGTGCCTCTGTGCCCCTCTCTGTGTGCCCCTCTCTATCCTGGCGAACTTACCTTTAAGACTTCGCTCCAAGTTCGCCTCACTTTGCGCCGCGTTGCGCCACTCACCCGACCTCCGCGCGGCCCCCGCTGCCGGTTTGGTCGCGCTTGCCGCATGCAGGCGCATGCTGGTGGGAACGGCCCTGTACAGGGGATCACCCGACCTCCGCGCGGCCCCCGCTTCTAGTTTGATCGCGCTCATCGCATAGAGTTGCATGCTGGTGGGACAGGCCCTTTACTCTACGGGTCAGGCAGCATCTCTGGAGAGAATGGATGGGTGACATTTTGTGATGGGACCCTGCTTCAGCGTGTAAAGTAGAGTTGGGAGGGAGGGGTGGGGTGTAAACGGGGTGTAAGGGGAAAGAAGGTGTGCGTAATTTAGTTACATAAGATTTCAAGCTCCATGCCGCTGGGTTGTCAGCTAACCAAGCGGAGTATGAGGTGGTGTTCCGCCAGTTTGCGCTGTCTCTCTGCGATATGAATGAAAGCTAGTGTTGCTCCTACACCACCGCCAACCACATCATCTGTCAGGAGCAGCAACATAAAACAGTCAGCAGATCGACGGGGAGTCCTTCCACCTGTCAGAACCCATTCACAATGTGGCCCCTGTGTTAAACTGCACAGCACCTGCAGTCAGTCAGTCAGTGCAGGAAAGAACTGCAGATGCTGCTTTATACCCGAAGATCCACACAGCACTCAGCGGGTCAGGCAGCGTCCGTGCAGGGGAAAAGAACAGGTGACGTTTCGGGTCGGGACCCTTCAGGTCTCAGCCCAGGAAACTGCTAATTCCTCCTAATTTGAGGAAGGACATCCTTGCGATTGAGGTAGGTTCACCAGATTGATCCCTGGGATGGCGGGACTGTCACATGAGGACAGATTGAAAAGACGAGGGTTGTATTCACTGGAGGGTTTACACAACTCAGCGGGTGCAGCAGCATCTATGGAGCGAAGGAGATAGGCGACGTTTCGGGCTGAAACCCTTCTTCATTCACTGGAGTTTAGGGGGATCTTATAGAAACATATAAAATTATAAAAGGACTGGACAAGCTAGATGCAGGAAAGATGTTCCCAATGTTGGGCGAGTCCAGAACCAGGGGCCACAGTCTCAGAATAAAGGGGAGGTCATTTAAGACCGAGGTGAGGAAAAACGTTTTCACCCAGAGAGTTGTGAATTTGTGGAATTCCCTGCCACAGAGGGCAGTGGAGGCCAAGTCACTGGATGGATTTAAGAGAGAGTTAGATAGAGCTCTAGGGGCTAGTGGAGTCAAGGGATATGGGGAGAAGGCAGGCACGGGTTATTGATTGGGGATGATCAGCCATGATCACAATGAAGGGCTGAATGGCCTCCTCCTGCACCTATTTTCTATGTTTCTATGTTTCTATGAAACAGGCCCTTCTAGTCTGCGCCGACCAGCGATCCCCGCACACTAACACTGTCCTACAACAGAGAACAGTTTTTACATTCCCACCAAAGCCAATTAACCCACGAACCCGTACGTCTTAAGGGCCTGTCCCACTCATGGTCGCGGGGTGACGCCTGTATGATGTGAGTAATCGCCCAAAAAGTCGTACCTTGTTCTGGTCGCCGCTGGATTTTCAACGTGTTGAAAATGTTCGGCGACCTGTAACGACCTATGACGGGTGCCGGCAAGGCTCCGAAAAAATCCAGTAAGTGGGACAGGCCCTTTAGGAGTATGGGTGAAAACCAGAGAAAAAACCGTACGACCAGCGTTCTCCACGCACGCTAGGAACGATCTTCAATTTTTACCGATACCAATTAACCTACAAACCCGCGCGTCTTTGGAGTGCGGGAGGAAACCGGAGACCCGGAGAAAACCCACGCAGGTCACGGGGAGAACGTGCAGACTCCGCGCAGACAGCACCCAGAGTCGGGATCGAACCGGGATCTCTGGAGTTGTGAAGCGGTTACTCTACCGCCGCGCCGCCGTGCCGTCATTTTTTCCAGAAGTTTCATGTTGGAAACTCTCTTCAGACTGAGAGTGGCGGTCGGGGTGTTGGGGGGGGCGGGTAAGTGAGGGGGGGGGGGGGACGACGAGGGAATGAACTGGAGGCAAGAAAAGACCAGAATTAAATAGGACCGGCAACACCTGAAGTGAGAGAAATCAAATTCTTACCGCTGGGTTGTAAGCTGACCAAGCGGAATATGAGGTGCTGTTCCTCCAATTTGCGTTTGGCCTCACTCTGACAATGGAGGAGGCCCAGGACAGAAAGGTCAGTGTGGGAATGGGAAGGGGAATTAAAGTGTTCGGCAACCGGGAGATCAGGTTGGTTCACGCGGGCTGAGCGAAGGTGTTCAGAGAAACGATCGCCCAGTCTGCGCTTGGTCTTGTCGATGTATAAGAGTCCACATCTTGAGCAACGATACAGTAGATGAGGTTGGAGGAGGTGCAAGTGAACCTCTGCCTAACCTGAAAGGACTGTCGGGGTCCCTGGAAAGAGTCGAGGGAGGAGGTATAGGGACAGGTGTTGCATCTTCTGCGGTTGCAGGGAAAGGTACCTGGGGAGGGGGGTGGTTTGGGTGGGAAGGGATGAGTTATAACCGTATAACCATATAACAATTACAGCACGGAAACAGGCCATCTCGTCCCTTCAAGTCCGTGCCGAACAACTTTTTTCCCTTAGTCCCACCTGCCTGCACTCATACCATAACCCTCCATACCCTTCTCATCCATATGCCTATCCAATTTATTTTTAAATGATACCAACGAACCTGCCGCCACCACTTCCACTGGAAGCTCATTCCACACCGCTACCACTCTCTGAGTAAAGAAGTTCCCCCTCATGTTACCCCTAAACCTCTGTCCCTTAATTCTAAAGTCATGTCCTCTTGTTTGAACCAGGGAGTTAACCAGGGAGTTGCGGAGGGAGCGGTCTCTGCGGAAGGCGGAAAGGAGTGGAGAAGGGAAGATGTGGCCGGTGGTGGGATCCCGTTGGAGGTGGCGGAAATGCTGGAGGATCATGTGTTGTATGCGACGGCTGATGGGGTGTGAGGTAAGGACTAGGGGGGCTCTAGGAGGGGGAGCAAGGGCGGAGCTGCGGGACACTGAGGAGACACGAGTGAGGGCCTCATCTATGATGGGAGAGGGGAGCCCTTGTTCACTAAAGAATGAGACATCTCAGATCTCCTCGTTTGGAACTGTATTGCGTACAGTTCTGGTCTCCAAATCTGAGGAAGGACATCATTGCCATAGAGGGAGTGCAGAGTAGGTTCACCAGACTGATTCCTGGGATGTCAGGACTGTTTTATGAACAAAGACTGCATAGACTCGGTTTATTCTCTCTAGAATTTAGGAGATTGAGAGGGGATCTTATAGAAACTTACAAAATTCTTAAGGGGTTGGACAGGCTAGATGCAGGAAGATTGTTCCCGATGTTGGGGAGGTCCAGGACAAGGGGTCACAGCTTAAGGATAAGGGGGAAATCCTTTAGGACCGAGATGAGAAGGAATTTTTTCACACAGAGAGTGGTGGGTCTCTGGAACTCTCTGCCACAGAGGGTAGTTGAGGCCAGTTCATTGGCTATATTTAAGAGGGAGTTAGATGTGGCCCTTGTGGCTAAGGGGATCAGAGGGTATGGAGAGAAGGCAGGTACGGGATACTGAGTTGGATGATCAGCCATGATCACATTGAATGGCGGTGCAGGCTCGAAGGGCCGAATGGCCTACTCCTGCACCTAATTTCTATGTTTCTATGTTTCTATGTTCCCAATGTTGGGCGAGTCCAGAACCAGGGGCCACAGTCTTAGAATAAAGGGGAGGTCATTTAAGACTGCGGTGAGGAAAAACGTTTTCACCCAGAGAGTTGTGAATTTATGGAATTCCCTGCCACAGAGGGCAGTGGAGGCCAAGTCGCTGGATGGATTTAAGAGAGAGTTAGATGGAGCTCTAGGGGCTAGTGGAGTCAAGGGATATGGGGAGAAGGCAGGCACGGGTTATTGATAGGGGACGATCAGCCATGATCACAATGAATGGCGGTGCTGGCTTGAAGGGCCGAATGGCCTCCTCCTGCACCTATTTTCTATGTTTCTATGTTTCTAGTACACGAGAGGCACCAGGTTTAGGCGCCGGCAGAGATACAAAACTCACAGACATCGATCGATCCATCATCAAATTACAACGGGATCACCCGCGGCGACCATCATTCATGGAGGGCCTCCAGATTCCCCGTGGGCCCCGCATGTTCCCTCTCCAGGGACACGCGGGCACGGACGTAGGCCCCGAGGAGGGGGGCAGGTCGCCGACAGGTGAGGACCCTCGACTGCCCGCTGCCTGGTCCAATCCATGCCCAGGAGCAGTGGACCCTGCTCGAGAGTGGACCTCGTACCAGCTGTGCCACCTTGCCACCCTACACCACACCAACGCTCGCTCCCACTCCAATACTGACCTATTTGTCCTGGGCCTCCTTCATGAAGTCATAAGGTCATAAGTGATAGGAGCACAATGAGGCCATTCGGCCCATCCAGTCTACTCCGCCATTCAATCATGGCTGATCTAGCTCTCCCTCCTAGCCCCATAACCCCTGCCACCCGTGCTGATCAAGAATCTATCCATCGCTGCCTTAAAAATATCCACTGACTTGGCCTCCACAGCCTTCTGTGGTGAAGAATTCCACAGATTCACCGCCCTCTGACTAAAGAAATTCCCATTCACCTCCTTCCTAAAGGAACATCCTTTAATTCTGAGGCTGTGACCTCTAGTCCTAGACTCTCCCACTAGTGGAAACATCCTCTCCACATCCACTCTATCCAGGCCTTTCACTGCCAGAGTGAGGCCCAGCGCAAATTGGAGGAACAGCACCTCGTATTTTGCTTGGGGCAGCTCACACCCCAACGATATGAATATTGACCTCTCAACTTCTAGCAACCCGTGATTTTCCTCCCTCACTATCCCTCCCCCATCCTAGCTCTCCCACCAGTTTGGCTGTCATCCTGATTGAACTTGACCCCGTTGTCAACTTCCCCCTAGCCAGCAATGATCCATTCTCCATTTTCCTTGAACTTCTACCCCTTTGATCTCTCGTTCTCACACCGTACCCTTCCTTACCTCTGTGTCTCCCTCTCCCTCGGCTCTCAGTCCGAAGAAGGGTCTCGACCCGAAACGCCACCCTTTCCTTCTCGCCAGAGATGCTGCCTGCCCCGCTGAGTTACTCGGGCATTTTTGAGCCTATCCCCATTAGCTCGCTTCTTTTGCAGGAAAGAATTTCCGTGAGACAGGAGCTGTGACTGGGATTTAAAAAATTGTTTGACATGAATCATCCGAAACACTGTGCCAAGTAATGAAGGGCACAGTCAATGGAAAGATACACATCTGAGGAAGGATGTGCTGGCGCTGGAGAGGGTCCAGAGGAGGTTTACGAGAATGATCCCAGGAATGAGTGGGTTAACGTATAATGAGCGTTTGACAGCACTGGGCCTGTACTGTTTAGAAGAATGAGGGGGGAACCTCATGGAAACGTACTGAAGAATGAAAGGCTTGGATAGAGTGGATGTGGAGAGGATGTTTCCACTAATGGGAGAGTCTAGGACCAGAGGTCACAGCCTCAGAATTAAAGGACGTTCCTTTAGGAAGGAGATGAGGAGAAATCTCTTTAGTCAAGAGGGTGGTGAATCTGAGAGGCTGTGGAGGCCACGTCAGTGGATATTTCTAAGGCGGAGATTGATGGATTCTTGATTGTCAGAGGTAAAGGGGAGAAGGCAGGAGAATGGGGTTAGGAGGGAGAGATAGACCAGCCACGATTGAATGGCAGAGTAGACTTGTTGGGTCGAATGGCCTCGTTCTGCTCCTCTTCCTTATGAACTTATGATGTTATTTTAATGGGGAGAGAAATACACAGTGAAAAAAGACACAGAGTGCTGGAGTAACTCAACGGATCCGGCAGCATCTCTGGAGAACATGGATAGATGACGTTTCACGTCCGGGCCCATCCTCAGGCACCGAAGAAATGTCCCGATCCGAAACATCGTCTATCCATGTTCTCCAGAGATGCCGAGCGCTTTGTATCTTTGTGTAACCAGCTTCTGCAGTTACACAATAGACAATAGGTACAGGAGTAGGCCATTCGGCCCTTCAAGCCAGTACCGCCATTCAATATGATCACGGCTGATCATCCCCAATCAGTACCCCGTTCCTGCCTTCTCCCCATATCCCCTGACTCCGCTATCTTTAAGAGCCCTATCTAGCTCTCTCTTGAAAGTATCCAGAGGACTGTCTGAGACAGAGAGTTCTACAGAATCACAACTCACTGTGAGAAAAAGTGTTTCCTCGTCTCCGTTCTAAATGGCTTAGCCCTTATTCGTAAACTGTGGCCCCTGGTTCTGGACTCCCCCAACATCGGGAACATGTTTCCTGCCTCCAGCGTGTCCAAACCCTTAATAACCTTATATGTTTTCAATAAGATCCCCTCTCATCCTTCTAAACTCCAGAGTGTACAAGCCCAGTTGCTCCATTCTCTCAGTATATGACAGTCCCGCCATCCCGGGAATTAACCTTGTAAACCTACGCTGCACTCCCTCAATAACAAGAATGTCCTTCCTCAAATTTGGTGACCAAAACTGCACACAATACTCCAGGTGTGGTCTCACTAGGGCCCTGTACAACTGCAGAAGGACCTCTTTGCTGCTATTTTGTTGTGTCTTCAGAGATATAAAACAGCCTCCACAACGAGTCTGAACTGAAGCCACGGAGGTTATTGGCAGCGGAGAACACGTCAGACTTAAAATGAAAGTGGGGTGGGCGAGGATTTCTCCTTGAATTTTAGGAAGTTCGAAAATGAAAAAAGGGAGGTGAAATGTTTTTTGGCATTGATGCAGAAATCCCGCAGGCACAGAGGGCCGAGAGCAGAAGTATCGCGGCAACTGTACACGGGGAACATGCACTTGGCTGTCACGGGTACTTGTGAGGAACTCAAAGCCAATCTGCGTCATCTCGCCGACAATTTATGTAGGAAGAGCTGCCATGGTCGAGGGTCGATGAGACGGTGTGGAGGGGGAAGGACAATGGAGGGCCCGGCGTTTGGGGGGGGGGGGGGGGGAGAACAAAAGGAGGGGTCAGCGTGCTTTGTAACTTTGTCAACGGCGTACGTAGGTTTGCCAACTGTCCCGTATTAGCCGGGACATCCCGTATATTGGGCTAAATTTGGTTTGCCCCGTACGGGACCGCCCTTGTCCCGTATTTGACCGCTACTACTGGGGTCGAGGGGACTGTCGGGTCGTCCGGCCCCGCCTCACCCGTCCCGACGTAGTGCAGCCCATGGAGTGCAGCAGCAGCAGCAGCAGCAGCAGCGCCTCCTCGCCCGTGGCCCCGTCGGTCAGTCGGTCGGCAGCCCGGCCAGCCGTCCGACCTTCGGACCTTCGCTTACCACCGCCACCACCACCGCCCCTCCTTCTCACGGCCGATCATCGGTTCACGAGTTGGACGGGGCGCCGGACTTTGCGCGCGGCCCCCGGGCCAAAACCCCTCAGCTGGCCCGCCGGCTGGGCTTTGTGTGCAGTCCAGCACCCGGGCCCAACTCATCATTCACCCAGACACGGCACAGTCGGTCAACAAATTGCCGTCGGGAACTTGTCCCGTATTTTGGCCTTTTGTCCCTTATTTGGGAGCGAGGAACGTTGGCGACTATTGTATACCTTGGGTACGCAAGCAAAGAATCTCGCTGTGCCTAGTCACATGTGACAATATGTGTTCCATTCTATTCTACTCTACTCCATGCCAGAGGGAAGTATAAAAACGGATTCAACTACGACCCTTATAAGACATTTGAGCAGATATGAGGACAAGTGGGCTGTGGGCCAAATGCAGGCAAATAGGTCCAGCCCAGTAGGGCAACTTGGTCGACAAGAGCAAGGTGGGTTCTTTAGACTTTGGACAGTGCGGAAACAAGGCCTTCGGCCTACCAAGTCACAGCCAACCAACACTAGCACTATCCTACACACTAGGGACAATTACCATTTTGTTTCCCAAAGTCAATTAACCTACAAACCTGAGGTAGACACAAAATGCTGGAGTAACTCCGTGGGTCAGGCAACATCTCTCGAGAGTAGGAATGGGCGATGTTTCCGGTCGAGACCCTACTTCCAACCCTTCAGTCGGAAGAAGGGCCTCGACCCGAAACGTCACCCATTCCTTCTCTCCAGAGATGCTGCCCGTCCCGCCGAGTTACTCCAGCGTTTTGTGTCAAGAAACAGAGAAACATAGAAACATAGAAAATGGGTGCAGGAGGCCATTCGGCCCTTCGGCCCTTCGAGCCAGCACCTTCTGCCTTCGATTTGAACCAGCATCTGCTGTTCTTTCCGACACAACCTGCAAACCTGCACGTCTTTGGAGTGTGGGAAGGAAACCGGACCACCCGGAGAAAACCCACGCGGTCACGGGGAGAACGTGCAAACTCCGTACAGACAGCACCCGTCGCCAGGATCGAACCTGGTTCTCTGGCGCTGTGAGGCAGCAACTCTACCGCTGTTTCTCTGCCGTACGTAGATTTAAGGTGAGAGGGGAAAGATTTATAAGGGGATTAGATTGGGTAAATGCACAGAGTATTTTTCCAAGAGCAGGGCACTCAAGAACTAGAGGGCATCGGCATAAGTTGAGAGGGCAAAGATTTAATACGCAAAGATTTAACTATCAATCTAGCAAACAGAGGGGCACCTTTTTGGACAATAGACAATAGATAATAGGTGCAGGAGTAGGCCATTCGGCCCCTCGAGCCAACACTGCTATTCAATGTGATCATGGCTGATCATCCCCAATCAGTACCCCATATCCCCAGACTCCGCTATCTTTAACTGCCCTATCGAGCCCTCTCTTATGTTAAACTCTACCGTGTGTTGTGTTCTTCTTTTAGTCGTATTGCTGTATGGTAACTCAAATCCCACTGTAGCAATTGGTGGCCACGTGACAATAAGTGTAACTTGAACGCATCCAGAGAACCGGCCTCCACCGCCCTCTGAGGCTGAGAATTCCACAGTGTTTTTCCACACAGAGGGTGGTTGGTGGGTGTGTGGAATGAGCTGCCAGAGGAGATAGGTGTGGCAGATATTTTAACGTAGCCAGGTACATGGATAGGAACCATTTTTGAGGGACATGGGCCAAAGGGGGGCAGAAGGGATTGTCTGAGAAGGGACATGTTGTTTGGCATGGATGCGTTGGGCTGAAGGGCCTGTTTCCGTGCTATATGTCACTATGAACCTACAGCTCTGTGACTGTTTACATAGAAACAGAGAAAATAGGTGCAGGAGGAGGCCATTCGGCCCTTCGAGCCAGCACCACCATTCATTGTGATCATGGCTGATCGTCCCCCATCAATAACCCGTTCCTGCCTTCTCCCCCTATCCCTCGATCCCACTAACTCCTAGAGCTCTATCTAACTCTCTCTTAAATCCATCCAGTGACTTGGCCTCCACTGCCCTCTGTGGCAGGGAATTCCATAAATTCACAACTCTCTGGGTGAAAACGTTTTTTTCTCACCTTAGTCTTAAATGACCTCCCCTTTATTCTAAGACTGTGGCCCCTGGTTCTGGACTCGCCCATATTTGGGAAAAAAATTCCTGCATCTAGCTTGTCCAGTCCTTTTATAATTTTATACTTTTCTATAAGGTTCCCCCTTATCCTTCAAAACTCCAGAGAATATAAGCCTAGTCTTTTCAATCTTTCCTCATATGACAGTCCCGCCATCCCAGGGATCAATCTGGTGAACCTACGCTGCACTGCCCCAATCACAAGGATGTCCTTCCTCAAATAAGGAGACCAGAACTGTACACAATACTCCAGATGTGGTCTCACCAGAGCCCCATGCAACTGCAGAAGAACCTCTTTACTCCTGTACTGAAATCCTCTTATGAAGGTCAACATTCCAGCCAGCTTCTCTTACCCAGTTATAGAATGAGCAATCAGTGGTTTAAAGGATATTTGTTATCAGTGTTATCAGTATCCATGCAATCAGTAGATTTCCCAGTCAATTAAGGAATTCATTGCCACGGAAGGCTGAGGAGGCCAAGTCAATGTATATATTTTAGATTTATATTATTTTATATATTTAGATATTCTTGATTTGACAATAGACAACAGACAATAGGTGCAGGAGTAGGCCATTCGGCCCTTCGAGCCAGCACCGCCATTCAATGTGATCACGGCTGATCATCCCCAATCAGTACCCCGTTCCTGCCTTCTCCCCGTATCCCCTGATTCTGCTATCTTTTATCTCTCTTGAAAGCATCCAGAGAACCGGCCTCCACCGCCCTCTGAGGCAGAAAATTCCACAGACTCACAACCCTCCGGGTGAAACGGTTTTCCTCGTCTCCGTTTTAAATGGCTTGCCCCTTCTTCTTAAACTGCGGCCCCTGGTTCTGGACTCCCCCAACATCGGGAACACGTTGTTAAGGAAGGAACTGCAGATGCTGGAGAATCGAGGGTTGCACAAAAGGCTGGAGAAACTCAGCGGGTGCAGCAGCATCTAAGGAGCGAAGGAGATAGGCGACATTTCGGGTCGAGACCCTTCTTCAGACCCGAAACGTCGCCTATCTCCTTCGCTCCTCAGATGCTGCTGCACCCGCTGAGTTTCTCCAGCCTTTTGTGTACCATTGGGAACATATTTCCTGCCTCTTGCATGTCCAAACCCTTAACAATCTTATATGTTTCATTGAGATATCCTCTCATCCTTCTAAGCTCCAGAGTGTACAAGCCCAGCCGCTCCATTCTCTCAGCATATGACAGTCCCGCCATCCCGGGAATTAACCTGGTGAACCTACGCTGCACTCCCTCAATAGCACGAATGAGTACAATCCCCGGTCCATTAAGGAATTCATTGCCACAGAAGACGATGGAGAATGTAAATAGTAGTTCAGGTCAATGCATATTTTTAAGGCAGAGATAGATAATAGAACAACAGAGGACAACAGAGGAGGAGGACTGAACTTTAGTGCCTTCCCTCACAGTGGGAAACATTGTCTATGTTAAAGACTATCGTGTTCTGTGCTCTTTATTATTCGTACGGCTGTATGGTGACCACACATTTCACTGCACCAATTCATAGAATCACAGAATCATAGAAAATAGGTGCAGGAGTAGGCCATTCGGCCCTTCGAGCCTGCACCGCCATTCAATATGATCATGGCTGATCATCCAACTCAGTAACCCGTACCTGCCTTCTCTCCATACCCCCTGATCCCTTTAGCCACAAGGGCCACATCTAGCTCCCTCTTAAATATAGCCAATGAACTGGCCTCAACTACCTTCTGTTGCAGAGAATTCCACAGACTCACCACTCTCTGTGTGAAAAAAGATCTTCTCATCTCGGTCCTAAAAGACTTCCCCCTTATCCTTAAACTGTGACCCCTTGTTTTGGAGTTCCCCAACATCGGGAACAATCTTCCTGCATCTAGCCTGTCCAACCCCTTAAGAATTTTGTAAGCCTCTATGAGATCCCCCCTCAATCTCCTAAATTCCAGCGAATACAAGCCGAGTCTATCCAGTTTTTCTTCATATGGAAGTCCTTCCATCCCAGGAATCAGTCTGGTGAACCTTCTCTGTACTCCCTCTAAGGCAAGAATGTCTTTCCTCAGATTAGGAGACCAAAACTGTACGCAATACTCCAGGTGTGCCCTCACCAAGACCCTGTACAACTGCAGTAGAACCTCCCTGCTCTTGTACTCAAATCCTTTTGCTATGAATGCTAACATACCATTCGCTTTCTTCACTGCCTGCTGGCCCTGCATGCCTACTTTCAATGACTGGTGTACCACGACACCCAGGTCTCGTTGCATCTCCCCTTTTCCTAATCTGCCACCATTCAGATAATAATCTACCCTCCTGTTTTTGCCGCCAAAGTGGATAACCTCACATTTATCCACATTATACTGCATCTGCCATGCATTTGCCCCACTCACCCAGCCGATCCAAGTCACCTTGCGGCCTCCTAGCATCCTCCTCACAGCTAACACTGCCCCCCAGCTTAGTGTCATCCGCAAACTTTGAGATGTTGCATTCAATTCCCTCGTCCAGATCATTAATGTATATTGTAAATAGCTGGGGTCCCAGCACTGAGCCTTGCGGTACCCCACTAGTCACTGCCTGCCATTGTGAAGAGGACCCGTTTACTCCTACTCCTACAATGGTACATGTGACAATAAAAGTCCCTTGTCTTGTCTTGTCTTGATGGATTCTTGATTAGTTCGGCTGTCAGGGTCACGGGGAGAAGGCAGGAGAATGGGGTTGGGAGGGAGAGATAGATCAGCCACGATTGAATGCCGGAGCTGACTTGATGGGCCGAGTGGCCTAATTCTACTCCTGCAACCTATGAACTGTGATCTGAACTAAAGTGAGGCGTCCTCGTTAACGATACAGCAGGAGGCGCAAACATCGACACTGTGAACAATCCCATCCGGGTGTGATGGATGAGCCTGAGGAAGGGTCTCGACCCGATCGTCACCCATTCCTTCTCTCCAGAGATGCTGCCTGTCCCGCTGAGTTAAGGGCCATCGTGCATCGCGATATAATTGTACGCGTCACATAGAAACATAGAATTAGGTGCAGGAGTAGGCCATCCGGCCCTTCGAGCCTGCACCGCCATTCGATATGATCATGGCTGATCATCCAACTCAGTATCCCGTACCTGCCTTCTCTCCATACCCCCTGATCCCTTTAGCCACAAGGGCCACATCTAACTCCCTCTTAAATATAGCCAATGAACTGGCCTCAACTACCCTCTGTGGCAGAGAATTCCAAAGACCCACCACTCTCTGTGTGAAAAATGTTTTTCTCATCTCGGTTCTAAAAGACTTCCCCCTTATCCTTAAACTGTGACCCCACGTTCTGGACTTCCCCCAACATCGGGGTCGGCGCCGACCAGCGATCCCCGCACATTAACACGCTCCTACGCCCGCTGGGGACAATTTGCACTTGTACCAAGCCAATTCACCTACAAGCCCGTGCGACGGTCACGATGCACGACGTGACATCATTTACGTGACAAAACCGTCGCGCTGCCACCTGCGTGATGGGCAAACGGGCGCCCAAGCGGGACAGGCCCTTAACTCCGGCGCTTTGAACTGTCGGCGTGACGATGCCCTTTCCTCACTGAGCAGAGGTAGAGCATCGCAGCCGCCTCTGACTGGGGTCTGCAAGTTATTACCGAGCTGAATCCTAACACGGGCGTTAGTCATTGTTTCCGAAGCGGGGGCCCTGCCAGGTCCATGTGTTCATGTTTTTGTTTATGAGGAACTGATGTTCTCTCTCCAATGCAAGTCTTCCCTGCAAGGCATTGCGTGCACATTATTCTGCAGTATCGCACAATGGAAAGTGTGAGTCATGGCATGCTGAGTGTTGGGGCTGTCTGCTACGCAGGTCCCAGCCACAAGCCTTGTTCATTAAAGCACTCCAACGCAAGGGCAGTCACACCCCAGCCCTCCCTCTCAGCCCCAGCCACTTCCCCCTTTGTTCTAGACCAGCACGGGTGTCGGGGGTGACGGGGAGAAGGCAGGAGAATGGGGGTTAGGAGGGCAGGGATAGAATGGCGGAGTAGACCTGATGGGCCGAATGGCCTAGTTCTGCTCCTAGCACTTATGAACTCCCCACACCAGCTTCCATCAGGGCGGTCACGGTGGCGTGGAGGCAGAGTTGCTGCCGATCCCGACTACGGGCGCTGTCCGTACGGAGTTTGGACGTTCGCCCCCCGTGACCCGCGTGGGTTTTCTCCCAGATCTTCCCTCATTCCAAAGTCGTACAGGTTTGTAGGTTAATTGGCTTGGTACAAGTGTAAATTGTCCCTGGTGTGCGTGGGACAGTGTTAATGTGCGGGGATCGCTGGTCGGCGCGGACCCGGTGGGCCGAAGGGCCTGTATCAGTAAACTAAAGTAAGCTTCTGTCCACGGACACAAAACACAGGAGTAACTCAGCGGGACGGGCAGCATCTGTGGAGAGAAGGGATGGGTGACGTTTCGGGTCCAGACCCTTCTTCAGACTGATGTCAAGGGGAGTGGGGGGGGGGGGGACATAAGTGAGGAAGTGTATAGATCAGGATGTGTAAGGTGTGAAAACAGGACAGAGGGAACGGAGATCTACATAGTTTTTTTAAACCAGCATCTGCAGTTCAGTCTTACACTCCCGTCTAGCTTATTGTCACGTGTGCCGAGGTACGGTGAAAAGCTTTCTGTTGCGTGCTAACCAGTCAGCGGGAAGACAATACATGATTACAATCGAGCCGTTTACAGTGTATGGATACATGATCAGATCAGATTCAGATCAGATTACCTTTATTGTCATTCAGGCCTTTCGGTCTGAACGAAATTTTGTGCCTGCAGTCAAAGATATATTAAAAATAACAAAAACACACAATAAACACATATTTAACATCCACCACAGTGAGTTCACCAAACACCTCCTCACTGTGGTGGAAGCCAAAAGTCTTAGAGTCTCTGTCTTCTTCCCTCCTTGTTCTCCCTCTGCGCTGAGGAGATCCAGGCCTCCGATGTTGCCGTCCACCAGGCCCGCGGCCGAGCCTCCGAAGCCGGGCCGCCGCCACCGCCGTCGCCGGAACGCCAGAACACCGCCACCGGGCCCGCCGCCGGAACGCCGCTGGAGCACCGCAGCGCCGAAAGCCAGGTCGCCGCTGGAGCGCCGCTGGAGCACCGCAGCCCCGAAAGCCAGGCTGCCGCTGCTGGAAGCTGGAAGGCCGCCAGCTCCGCCATTAGGGCCTCAGCACAGACGGAGACGGTGACGGGGGACACGGCAAGAAAAGTCGCATCCCCCCCGAAGGGAGAGACTAAAACCCCGTTTCTCTCCCCCCCACACACACACATACACAGCCTAATAAACCAAAAATATCACTAAAAACAGACACAAGAAGACAAAAATAAAATAATAAACAGACGGACTGCAGGTGAGCCGTGGCTGCCACTTCCGGATAAGGGGGTAATGATTAGAGTCACAGAGTCATAGAGTGATACAGTGTGGAAACAGGCCCTTCGGCCCAACCTGCCCACACCGGCCAACAATGTCCCATCTACACTAGTCCCACCTGCCAGCATTTGGTCCATATCCCTCCAAACCTGTCAGATCCGTGTGAGGGTTATTGCAAGGTAGAAGCCAGCAATATAATCCAAGGCCCCCCATGAGGTCGATAGCAGTTGACTCAAGCCGCTGAGCTGCTCCTGCTTTTTGTGTCTATCTTCACTTTAAACCAGCACCTGCAGTTCCTTCCCACATTTCCTTGTGTTTGTCTCGGTTGTGTTTGGGTATAGTACTATCTCAGCCGGCTGGGATAGCATGCAGCGCAAAGCTTTTCACTGTACCTCGGTACACGTGGCAATAAACTGAACAGAAGTATCGACAAACTTCACGCTGTCTCAGCAAGGCCACGGTTCCTTTGTTACAGACAATAGACAGTGGACAATAGGTGCAGGAGTAGGCCATTCGGCCCTTCGAGCCAGCACCGTCATTCATGGCTGATCATCCCCAATCAGTACCCCGTTCCTGCCTTCTCCCCATATCCCCTGACTCCACTATCTTTAAGAGCCCTATCTAGCTCTCTCTTGAAAGCATCCAGAGAACCAGCCTCCACCGCCCTCTGAGGCAGAGAATTCCACAGACTCACCACTCTCTGTGAGAAAAAGTGTTTCCTCGTCTCCGTTCTAAATGGCTTACCCCTTATTCTTAAGCACTCAAGAAACTTCATAAGTTCCACACACCTGCTCTTCTACTTCCTTAGAAGGCTTAGGACGTTCGGCACGTCCCCGACAACTCCCGCCAACTTCTACAGATGCGCCGTAGAAAGCATTGTATCGGGATGCATCACAGCTTGGTTTGGGAACAGCTCCGTCCAAGGCCCGCAAGGAACTGCAGCGAATTGTGGACGCAGCCCAGACCATCGCACAAAACAACCTCCCTTCCATTGACTCCATCTACACCTCACGCTGCCTCGGCAAGGCCAGCAGCATCATCAAGGACCAGTCGCACCCCGGCCACTCCCTCTTCTCCCCTCTCCCATCGGACAAGAGGTACAGAAGTGTGAAAACGCACGCACACCTCCAGATTCAGGGACAGTTTCTTCCCAGCTGTTATCAGGCAACTGAACCATCCTACCACAACCAGAGAGCGGTCCTGAACTACTATCTACCTCATTGGTGACCCTCGGACTATCCTTGACCGGACTTTGCTGGCTTTACCTTGCACTAAACGTTATTCCCTTATCATGTATCTGTACACTGTGGACGGCTCGATTGTAATCACGTGTTGTCTTTCCGCTGGCTGGTTAGCACGCAACGACAAAACTGGCACGGTGGCGCAGCGGCAGAGTTGTGGCCTCACAACACCAGAGACCCGGGTTCGATCCTGACTACGGGTGCCGTCTGTACGGAGTTTGTACGATCTCCCCGTGACCCGCGTGGGTTTTCTCCGGGTGCTCCGGTTCCCTCCCACACTCCAAAGACGCGCGGGCTTGTAGGTCAATTGTATTTATTGTCATAATTGTAAAATTGTCCCCAGTGGGTGTAGGGTAGTGTTAGTGTGCGGGGGGATCGCTGGTCAGTGCTGACCCGGTGGGCCGAAGGGCCTGTTTCCGTGCTGTATCTCTAAAACTAAACTAAACGAAGTACTTTGGTGCACGTGCGGCCCAGTGGATTGTGTCGTGCCCTTAGACGCCTGGCACATTAGTCAACAAATTTGACAGATTAAAAGAAACAGCATGCAAACCTCCCGATGATGCCCCAACCAACAATCATCCTTCACACTAGATTAGTTTAATACTCAGCACTTCAACTCCCCCTCCCATTCCGAATCCGACCTCTCTGTCCTGGGCCTCCCCCACGGCCAGAGTGAGCAACACCGCAAATTGGAGGAGCAGCACCTCATATTCCGCTCGGGCAGTCTGCACCCTAGTGGCATAAACATTGACTTCTCCAATTTCCGGTCGCCCTTGCTGTCTCCTCCCCTTCTCAGCTCTCCCTCGGCCCTCGGGCTCCTCCTCTTCCTTTCTTCTTCCCGCCCCCCCCCCCACCCTACATCAGTCTGAAGAAGGGTCTCGCCCCGAAACGTCGCCTATCTCCTTCGCTCCACAGATGCTGCCGCACCCGCTGAGTTTCTCCAGCACTTTTGTCTACCTTTGGTTTAATACTAGTTTAGTTTTGAGATACAGCGTGGAAACAGGCCCTTCAGCCCATCCAGCCCACGCCGACCAGCGATCATCCGTTCACACACTAGCTGGATGCAGGAAAGATGTTCCCAATGTTGGGGCGAGTCCAGAAACAGGGGCCACAGTCTTAGAATAAAGGGGAGGCCATTTAAGACTGAGGGTAGAAAAAACTTTTTCACCCAGAGAGTTGTGAATTTGTGGAATTCCCTGCAACAGAGGGCAGTGGAGGCCAAGTCACTGGATGGATTTAAGAGAGAGTTAGGTAGAGCTCTAGGGGCTGGTGGAATCAAGAGATATGGGGAGAAGGCAGGCACGGGTTATTGATAGGGGACGATCAGCCATGATGGATAGGTATATGGACGGGAAGGGAATGGAGGGGTATGGTCTGAGTGCAGGTAGATGGGACTAGGGGAAAATAAATGGTCGGCACAGACTGGAAGGGCCGAGAGGGCCTGTTTCCGTGCTGTAATTGTTATATGGTTATATGATCACAATGAATGGCGGTGCTGGCTCGAAGGGCCGAAGGGCCGAATGGCCTCCTCCTGCACCTGTTTTCTGTGTTTCTATGTTTCTAAGCCCAGGGTCACCGAAAAGGTTTGAACATTTCAATATCCAGCGGCGACCAGAAAAATGCTTCGACTCTTTGGGCGACTGAGGATACGACTCACGACCATACAGGCGACATCCTAGTCGCCGGCAGTCGCCTGAGTGGGACAGGCCCTTTGGGCAATAGCGCCGTTGGTGTCTCTTCTATGGTCGTTGCTTCAATGTGGGTGGTCCAGGAGAAATTGTTGGGGACATTGACTCCAGGGAACTTTACGTTTTCGACCATCTCTACATTGACGCTGTCAACGCAAACTAGGGTATGTGGACCGCTTGACTTCCTGAAGACGGTGACTATCTCCCTTGCCTTGCTGACGTTGAGTGAAAGGTTTTAAGAAGGAACTGCAGATGCTGGAAAATCGAAGGTAGACAAAAATGCTGGAGGAACTCAGCGGGTGAGGCAGCATCAATGGAGCGAAGGAAATAGGCGACGTTTCGGGTGGAGAAGAAGGGTCTCGACCCGAAACTTCACCTACTTCTTGGCTCCGTAGAGCAAAGACCATCTCTGACCCCTCTCACCCTGGCCACAAACTCTTTGAATCACTTCCCTCTGGAAGGCGACTCCGGACTGTCAAAGCTGCCACAGCTGGACACAAAAACAGTTTTTATAGAAACATAGAAAAATAGGTGCAGGAGTAGGCCATTCGGCCCTTCGAGCCTGCACCGCCATTCAATATGATCATGGCTGATCATCCAACTCAGTATCCCGTACCTGCCTTCTCTCCACACCCTCTGATCCCCTTAGCTACAAGGGCCACATCTAACTCCCTCTTAAATATAGCCAATGAACTGGCCTCAACTACCCTCTGTGGCAGAGAGTTCCAGAGACCCACCACTCTCTTCTGTGAAAAATCTCCTTCTCATCTCGGTCCTAAAGGATTTCCCCCTTATCCTTAAGCTGTGACCCCTTGTCCTGGACCTCCCCAACATCGGGAACAATCTTCCTGCATCTAGCCTGTCCAACCCCTTAAGAATTTTGTAAGTTTCTATAAGATCTCCTCTCAATCTCCTAAATTCTAGAGAGTATAAACCGAGTCTATGCAGTCTTTGTTCATAAGACAGTCCTGACATCCCAGGAATCAGTCTGGCGAACCTTCTCTGCACTCCCTCTATGGCAATAATGTCCTTCCTCAGATTGCCATTCGGCTATTCGAGCCTGCACCGCTCTACTCAACAGCCAAAAATCTGTGGCCTCCCTTTGATCTGGTATTGTGTTGGTTCACATGCTTGATCAATGGTGTTTTATCATTAATGTCTTATTATTATTAATGTTTAGTGTTTTCTGAGTCATTCGTAACTGTCACTGTACGTCATGTTGTTACTTGTGGGTGGAGCACCAAGGCAAATTCCTTGTATGTGAACACTTGGCCAATATATTTACTTATTACTCAAACCTAAACCTATACATTTTTCATCAAGACCGACTGAAGTTGGGAGCTTCCACGTTAAACAGTCATGGTTGGATCGGACGTTTTTCCCGTTAAATATTCATACTTCCAGAGACAAACATCCCATTCAAACGTCCATCAGGTTGAAGTGGTTTCCTCTTTAAATATTCATAATGTAATCGAAAGCCTTCAGCACGCAACGCTTCACCGCTTCCATGTACCTGCTGTTTCCTTTTGAACTCTGCACTCACCGTCTTCAGCCGTTAATCATTACAATCCTCCTGATGGCTCTGTTTCCTCGCTGGGTTTGAGGAATCGCCTGCGAGCAATTTACACGTTGTGCTTTGGATAGGGGCGGTCACGGTGGCGCAGCGGTAGAGTTGCCGCCTTACAGCGCTTGCCGCGCCGGAGACCCCGTGATCCATCCCGACCACGTAAATCAGTAAGTAAGTAAGTTCATTGGCCAAGTGTTCACATGCAAGGAATTTGCCTCGGCGCTCCGCCCACAAGTAACAACATGACATACAGGGACAGTTACGAATGACTCAGAAAACAAAGTCTGAGCCACAGGGAGGGGTTGAGCAGGCCGGGTCTCTATTCCTTGGAGCGCAGGAGGATGAGGGGTGATCTTGTAGAGGTGGACAAAATCACGAGAGGAATAGGTCGGGTAAATTCGCAGTCTTTTGCCCAGAGTAGGTGAATCGAGAACCAGGGGACATGGGGTTAAAGTGGGGGGGGCGGGGGGAGGGGGAGAAAAGATTTAGTAGGAACCTGAGGGGAATGAGCTGCCGGAGGAGGTAGTTGAGGCAGGGACTATCACAACCTTTAAGAAGCACTTAGCGAGGCACATGAATGCTGGAGAAACTCAACGGGTGAGGCGGCATCTATGGACCGAAGGAACAGCCTGAAGGAGGGTCTCGACCAGAAAAACGTCACCTATTTCCTTTGTTCCATAGATGCTGCCTCACTAGCTGAGTTCCTCCAGCGTTTTTTGTCTACCTTTGAGAGAAAGGCTGTTGCCTCGTGATAAAGGATGTTGGCTGCGTCGACAGCCCCCTGCGATTTCTTGCGGTCCTGTCCAGAGCTCTTCCCAAACCAAGCTGTGATGCAACCAGACAGTGGGCTCCCCATGGTCCAACTGCAAGAGCCATTGGAGGCGTGTCAAATTGCCTCAGTCTTCCGAGGAAGTGGAGGCGTTGGTGTGTGCTCCTTGGCCGTCACTTTGGTGTGGTTGGCCCACGACGGAATGATGGTCACGTTGACACCGTTCACGGCCTCTTCCATTCTGCAACACTTTGTTCATATCCTTCCCAACTTGTCCAACTGTGGATTAGCTTCTTCCAAATGAAGTGTGTGACTAATGAGGCCATTCGAAAGGGTGCAGGGAAGATTTGCTGAGGAGAATGCCAGGACTTGACGGGCCTGAGCTGCAGGGAGAGAGAGAGTTTGGGCAGGCTCGGACTTTATCCCTTAGTAACATAGAAACATAGAAACATAGAAAATAGGTGCAGGAGGAGGCCATCCGGCCCTTCGAGCCAGCGCCGCCATTCATTGTGATCATGGCTGGTCATCCCCAATCAATAACCCGTGCCTGCCTTCTCCCCATATCCCTTGACTCCACTAGCCTCTAGAGCTCTATCCTACTCTCTCTTAAATCCATCCAGTGATTTGGCCTCCACTGCCCTCTGTGGCAGGGAATTCCACAAATTCACAACTCTCAAAAAGGTTTTTCTCACCTCAGTCTGAAATGACCTCCCCTTTATTCTAAGACTGTGGCCCCTGGTTCTGGACTCGCCCAACATTGGGAACATTTTTCCTGCATCTAGCTTGTCCAGTCCTTTTATAATTTTATATGTTTCTATAAGGTACCCCCCTCATCCTTCTAAACACCAGTGAATACAAGGCTAGTCTTTTCAATCTTTCCTCATGTGACAGTCCCGCCATCCCAGGGTTCAATCTCGTGAACCTACGCTGCACTGCCTCAATCACAAGGATGTCCTTCCTCAAATTAGGAGACCAAAACTGTACACAATACTCCAGATGTGGTCTCACCAGAGCCCTATACAACTGCAGGAATATATAGGACCGTGAAGGGAAGATATAGACTGACTGCACAGTCCTCTTTCCCCAGAGCAAGGGAATCAAGCACCAGGGGATATAAGTTTAAGGTGAGAGGGCAAATATGTGATAGGAACCTTGGGGGCAAAGGATGGTGGGTGGATGGAACGAGCTGCCAGACGAGGTAGTTGAGGCATTGACTAGAACAACATTTAAATGACGTTTGGAAAGGATATTCATAGCATAGGAGGCGAGAGACAATGGACAATGGACAATAGACAATAGGTGCAGGAGTAGGCCATTCAGCCCTTCGAGCCAGCACTGCCATTCAATGTGATCATGGCTGATCATCCCCAATCAGTACCACGTTCCTGCCTTCTCCCCATATCCCCTGACTCCGCTATTTTTAAGAGCCCTATCTAGCTCTCCCTTGAAAGCATCCAGAGAACCGGCCTCCACCGCCCTCTGAGGCAGAGAATTCCACAGACTCACAGCGCTCTGTGTGAAAAAGTGTTTCCTCGTCTCCGTTCTAAATGGCTTACAACCTTATTCTTAAACTGTGTGTGGCCCCTGGTTCTGGACTCCCCCCAACATCGGGAACATGTTTCCTGCCTCTAGGATGCTCCGGATCTGGGGGCTGCGCGGCTTATCAGCGGAGGAGGTGCGTGGGTTTGCGATCTTCATGGAAGGGAGTCGTGCTTGGTCAACGGCGAGGAGCGTCCTCACACGCGCGCGGCCCATTCCCTCCCCTCCCTTCCCTACCCCTCCCTCCTCCGAGCTCCCACTCAACAAAGTGCCACCCTCCGTCCGCCCTTTGCTTTTAAGCGCTGCGTGTTAGATCTGCGAAAACCCTCGGCCTCTCAAGGGGGAGGAGACCAGGGCTGCTTCTCTCCGCCACATTTTAATTACCTAAATAAACATGCCCCGACAAAGCAGAGACGAGGGTGGGAAAGAAAACCTGCACGCCAGCTTGCATTTGCCGAAAGGATTAGATCGGATGTTGTCCCACTTATATCATTCCAACAATAGCTCGACAAGCTGATGGAGTGCCATTCTGTCATTCTAAATGGCTCTCCCCCCCCCCCCCCACTCTCCCCCTCTCCCATGTTCTCCCAGTGACTCCGCTAATCCTTTGGCCGTTTCATGGTCGACACTGCAGCCGCCCTCCTGACACGTTTGGGGGGTTACGGGGAGATATAAGACCATTGACTTCTGCCGGCCCTGCCACCAATTGTTATTCCCGCTGCCGCCACTTCCCTTTCAGGCGCACCTAATCCCCTTTGACACGACAGAGAATGGGGCCCTTGGTAACGGCTTAGTCACCGCGGCAACAAGGGGGCACAGCGGTAGGATCGCTGCCTCACAGCGCTGGCAGCGGCGGAGACCCGGGTTCGATCCCGACTGCGGGCCGCTTGTCCGTACGCGGTCTGTACGTTCCCCCGCGCGGGTTTTCCCCGAGGCCTTGAGTTTCCTTCCACACTATTTGTATGACTGACTACATGGCGAGTGGAATTCCTTGTATGTTGCAGAACACACTTGGCTAATAAGGGGTTGGACAGGCTAGATGCAGGAAGGTTACACAAAAAGCTGGAGAAACTCAGCGGGTGCAGCAGCATCTAAGGAGCGAAGGAGATAGGCGACGTTTCGGGTCAAGACCCTCCTTCAGATGCAGGAAGATTGTTCCCAATGTTGGGGAGGTCCAGGAGAAGGGGTCACAGCTTAAGGATAAGGGGGAAATCCTTTAGGACCGAGATGAGAAGGAATTTTTTCACACAGAGAGTGGTGGGTCTCTGGAACTCATTACTACAGAGGGTAGTTGAGGCCAGTTCATTGGCTATATTTAAGAGGGAGTTAGACGTGGCCCTTGTGGCTAAGGGGATCAGAGGGTATGGAGAGAAGGCAGGTACGGGATACTGAGTTGGATGATCAGCCGTGATCATATTGAATGGCGGTGCAGGCTCGAATGGCCGAATGGCCTACTCCTGCACCTAATTTCTATGTTTCTAATAAAGTATTATTGCGATTGAAGGCGTACAGGTTTGTAGGTCACTTGACTTGGTGTAAATATAAATCGTCCCTCGTGTGTTCATGTGCGGGGATCGCTTTTCGGCGCGGACCAGGTGTTTCCGTGCTGTATCTCGGAACTTAAACTCAATAAAACATTCTCAAAGTTGCTGGGCCCCGAACGCCTGAGCTACAAGGAGAGGTTGGGCAGTCTGGGACTCGGTTCCTTGGAGCGCAGGAGGATGAAGGGCGATCTTGCGGTGATGCCCAAACTCTGGTTTGGGGAGTCAATTCCTTCCTTGTCTCCAGAGATGCTGCCTGTCCCGCTGAGATACTCCAGCATTTTGTGTCCATCTTATTGGAATCAGGAAGCAGAGGACACAGGTTTAAGGTGAGGGGGGGAAAGATTTAATAGGGTCCTGAGGGGCAACTTTTTTTAACTCAGGGTGGGTACATGGAATGAGCTGCCGGAGGAGGTAGTTGAGGCAGGAACTATAACAGTATTTAAAAGACACTTGGACAGGAAAGGTTTGGCGAGATATGGGACAGGCAATAGACAATAGACAATAGGTACAGGAGTAGGCCATTCGGCCCTTCGAGCCAGCACCGCCATTCCATGTGATCATGGCTGATCATCCACAATCAGTACCCCATTCCTGCCTTCTCCCCATATCCCCTGACTCCGCTATCTTTAAGAGCCCTATCTAGCTCTCTCTTGACAGTATCCAGAGAACCTGCCTCCACCGCCCTCCACCGAGGCAGAGAATTCCACAGACTCACCACTCTCTGTGAGAAAAAGTGTTTCCTCATCTCCGTTCTAAAGGAATTCCCCCTTATTCTTAAACTGTGGGCCCTGGTTCTGGACTCCCCCAACATCGGGAGCATGTTACCAGCGGGCAGGTGCGACTAGCGTAGGTGGGACATCTTTATCCCCTCGCCTTAAGCCTCTGTTTACGTTGCTTTTAGATAGGCACATGGACATGCAGGGAATAGAAACATAGACACATAGAGAAATAGGTGCAGGAGTAGGCCCTTCGAGCCAGCACCGCCATTCAATGTGATCATGGCTGATCGTCCCCTATCAATAACCCGTGCCTGCCTTCTCCCCACAGCCCTTGATTCCTTTAGCCCTAAGAGCTCTCTTTTGAAAGGAGGGTTACGGATCACGAGCAGGCAGATAGGAATTAGTCTTGGCATCATAGGTCTGTGACTCTGTGACAATACAATACCGTTTATTGTCATTTGAACCTCAAACGAGATTTGGTTTCTGCAGTCACACAACAAGAAAAGGACCAAGACACACACCAACACAATTTACACAAACATGCACCACAGTGAATCTCCTCCTCACTGTGATGGACGGCAAAGTCATTGTCTCTCCTCTGTGTTCCAATCTTCTCCCGATGTTAAAGCCCCCGGCGGGCGATGGCAAGTCCCACGGCCGTTAAAGCCACGCCGGGCGATGAAAGGCCACGCCCCGGGTCGTTTTCAACCCCGCAATCCGGGCGGGAGAAGCTCCGAAGAGCGGTCTCCCACCAGGAACCAGCGAGCTCCCGATGTCACCGTCCGCCGGGCCTGCGGCTGGAGCCTCCGAAGCTCCGGAGTCGGACCGCAGCCGCGCGCCACCGCAGCTCGCCACGCTCCGAGGCCGGCCAGCTCCGCGATGGCGAGTCCGCCGGCTCCGCCACTGGAGCCCCCAGGTCGTCCCGGTCGGAGGCCGCTCCACGGTGCTGGGCCCCATCGACAACGGAGACCCCACAGGGAAAAGGTCGGGTCACCCGTACAGGGAAGAGATTTAAACGTTCCCCTCCCCCACATATATACAGATAAATACAATATCCAAACTCCAACCAAACTATACACTCAACGGGATAACATTTTTAAAAAAAGACAGACGGACTGCAGAGGCCGCTGCTGCGAGGTGCCGCCATCTCTCCATATTCAACCCTGGTTTGATTGGCCATGGAACATACATAGAACATAGAACAGAATACGAACAGGCCCTTCGGCCCGCATTGTCCGTGTCGAACGTGTTGGTGAATGTGCGTGTCAGAATCACATAGCTTCCACCAGCGTCCATTTTGCACGCTCCGTAGTTCAGTTTTGTTTATTGTCACGTGTACCGAGGTACAGTGAATAGCTTTTGCCGCGTGCTATCGAGCCAGCGGAAAGCCAACACGCCGTTACAATGGAGCCATTCACAGTGTGCAGACGGATCCATGATGAGGGAATAACGTTTAGTGCAAGGTAAAGCCAGCAGAGTCCGATCAAGGACAGTCGGAGGGTCCACATAGAGGTAGATAGTGGTTCAGGTTGATGGTAGGATGGTTCAGTTGCCTGATTACAATTGATAAAACTGAATGGCATCTGCCCACAGCATGAAGTCATAGAGTCTGTTTCCGTGCTGTATCTCTAAACTTCACTAAACGAAACTAAATTAAACTAAACTGAACTAAACGTCAAGCAACCCTTAGAAACATAGAAACATAGAAATTAGGTGCAGGAGTAGGCCATTCGGCCCTTCGAGCCTGCACCGCCATTCAATATGATCATGGCTGATCATCCAACTCAGTATCCCGTACCTGCCTTCTCGCCATACCCTCTGATCCCCTTAGCCACAAGGGCCACATCTAACTCCCTCTTAAATATAGCCAATGAACTGGCCTCAACTACCCTCTGTGGCAGAGAGTTCCAGAGACCCACCACTCTCTGTGTGAAAAAATTCCTTCTCATCTCGGTCCTAAAGGATTTCCCCCTTATCCTTAAGCTGTGACCCCTTGTCCTGGACCTCCCCAACATCAGGAACAATCTTCCTGCATCTAGCCTGTCCAACCCCTTAAGAATTCTGTAAGTTTCTATAAGATCCCCTCTCAATCTCCTAAATTCTAGAGAGTATAAACCGAGTCTATGCAGTCTTTGTTCATAAGACAGTCCTGACATCCCAGGAATCAACCTTCTCTGCACTCCCTCTATGGCAATAATGTCCTTCCTCAGATTTGGAGACCAGAACTGTACGCAATACTCCAGGTGTGGCCTCACCTAGACCCTATACAACTGAAGTAGAACCTCCCTGCTCCTATACTCAAATCCTTTTGCTATGAAAGCTAACATACCATTCGCTTTCTTCACTGCCTGCTGTACCTGCATGCCTACTTTCAATGACTGGTGTACCATGACACCCAGGTCGCGCTGCATCTCCCCTTTTCCTAATCGGCCACCATTTAGATAATAGTCCGCTTTCCTGTTTTTGCCACCAAAGTGGATAACCTCACATTTATCCACATTATACTGCATCTGCCAAACATTTGCCCACTCACCCAGCCTATCCAAGTCACCTTGCAGTCTCCTTGCATCCCCTCTCTCTCCATCCCTTCCCCACCCAAGTAGGTGAACTAGGTTCAAAGTGGTCTTGTTGATTCTCGTTGTCTGTAACTCGTTTTCACCTAGCTCACAGCTAACAATGGCCTGTTTCCTTTATCATCGAGGGTTACACAAAAAGCTGGAGAAACTCAGCGGGTGCAGCAGCATCTAAGGAGCGAAGGAGATAGGCGACGTTTCGGGTCGAGACCCTTCTTTAGATCATCATCTTTTTGCTTATCTTTCATTCATTTGTTCTATATCTCTCTACATCTCCGTCTATATCTCTCGTTACCCTCTCCCCCTGACTCTCAGTCTGAAGAAGGGTCTCGACCCGAAACGTCACCCATTCCTTCTCTCCAGAGATGCTGCCTCACCCGCTGAGTTTCTCCAGCTTTCTGTGTCTGAACCGAACCAAGACGTCCCATCTAAGCCCGTCCCATTTAAGCTTTGCCCGCATTTAGCCAATGTCCCTCTAAACCTTAGAGAGAGACACAAAGTGCTGGAGTAACTCAGCGGGACAGGCAGCATCTCTGGAGAAAATGGAATAGGTGACTCGAGACAGGCAGCATCTCGAGAACCTTCTTCAGAATCTCGAGATGCTGCCTGTCCCGAGGGCATAGGTTCAAGGTGAAGGGGAAAATATTTCACAGGAATCTGAAGGGGTAACTTTTTCACGCAACGGTTGGTGGGTGCATGGAACAAGCTGCCAGAGGAGGTCGCTGAGGCTGGGACTATCCCAAAGTTTAAGAAACAGTTAGACAGGTACATGGATAGGATAGGTTTGGAGGGATATGGACCAAGTGCAGGCAGGTGGGGCTGGTGGAACTGGGACACGTTGGGCCGAAGGGCCTGTTTCCACAGTGTATCACTCTATGAGTCTATGACCCGCCGAGTTAAGGGCCTGTCCCACTTTCAAGGATAAGGATAAGGGGGAAGTCTTTTAGGACCGAGATGAGAAAACCATTTTTCACACAGAGAGTGGTGAATCTGTGGAATTTTTTGCCACAGAAGGTAGTTGAGGCCAGTTCATTGGCTATATTTAAGAGGGAGTTAGATGTGGCCCTTGTGGCTAAAGGGATCAGGGGGTATGGGGAGAAGGCAGGTACGGGATACTGAGTTGGATGATCAGCCATGATCATATTGAATGGCGGTGCAGGCTCGAAGGGCCGAATGGCCTATTCTTGCACCTATTTTTCTATGTTTCTATGTTTCTATGTACGGGATACTGAGTTGGATGATCAGCCATGATCACATTGAATGGCGGTGCAGGCTCGAAGGGCCGAATGGCCATCTCCTGCACCTATTTGCTGTTTCTATGTTTCTATGTTTCACGACCTGATTCACGACCTTTTTTACTCGTGGATGTTTCGCATCAGGCTGGAAAAACGCCCCGACCTACTTGATGCCACGAGTACCTACGACTAGCATCACGGCCTGCTGCCTACTCACCTCACGACTCACCTACGACCTACCTACGACCTCCTACGATCTCGCTGCGAGTTCGAGTCAAGGGCAAACTGGGCAGCGGTCGTGAATTAGGTCGCGAAAGTGGGACAGGCCCCTTAACTCCAGTTTTTTTTGCGTGACTGGACAAAGAGCGTGGCTTGATTTTCTCTCTGGAAACAATGGAGAGAGGGGTAGGGTCCCCCGGGAGAGTATAAGTCATTGCATTACATATCTCCGCTCTTGACGCCATGTGCCTCTGTCGGCCCACGCCCAGTTATTACATTGTAGTACACAAGTGTCTAGACACCGGACACCTGGACGCAATTAGCCCTTGCGTTCCGTCCTGGATAAACGGATTCAGATGACACAATAGCTGAGATCTGGCCCGGCTTCGGGCCGTGCGCAGCCAGGAAAATGATTACTGAGAAGCCACAGGGGGCTGCGGAGGCCAAGTCAATGGATGCCTTTTAAGGCAGATATAGAAATATCCAATCTGAGGAAGGGTCTCGAGCGGAAACGTCACCCGTTCCTTCTCTCCCGATGGACGCTGCCTGTCCCGCTGAGTTGCTCCAGCATTTTGTGCCTATCTTCTGTCCAAACCAGCATCTGCCAGTCCCTTCCGACAGTTAGGTACCCTAGATAGGGACTATCCTATATTTGGGCAGGTACATGGATGGGAGAAGATTAGAGGGGATGTGCGGCCCAAAGGCAGGCAGGTGGGACTGGTGTAGACGGGACATTGTTGGCCGGTGTTGGGCAAGTTGGGCCGAAGGGCCTGTTTCCGCGCCGTATCGCTCGATGACTCTACTCATTGCCCTGACTGCAGAAGAGCAGCACACGGTGGCGCAGCGGTAGAGCGCTTGCGGGTCCGATCCGTATGCTGTCTGTACGGAGTTTGCACGTTCTCCCCGTGACCTGCGTGGGAAACTTCCGAGATCTTCGGTTTCCTCCCGCACTCCAAAGGTTAATTGGTTAATTGGCTTGGTATAAATGCATAAAAGTCATATTGTTCCCAGTATGTTTAGGATAGCGTTAAGGTCCCCTGTCCCACTCTACGAGGTAATCCAAGAGATCTCCCAAATTTTCCCCCGATTCGAACTCGGAGAATGTCCACAGCGGGCCCGTAGGAGTTCGTGGATGTCACGTAATGGCTCGTACGAGTAACGGTCGGTACTCGGGAAATCCGGTAAACTGGTGACGTTTTTCCAACACTGTGAAAAATGCCCACGAGTAAACAAATACTCGCGATGACAAAAAATGGTTACTTTTTACTCGTACGAGCCGCTTACGAGACATCCACGAACTTCTACCGACCCGCTACGGACATTCTCCGAGTTCGAATCAGGGGTAAACTCGGGAGAAGTCTGGAATTGCCTCGTACAGTGGGACAGGCCCTGAAGTGTGCGGGGATCGCTGGTCAGTGATGACTCGGTGGGCCGAAGGGCCTGTTTCCGCGCTGTATCTCTAAACATAAACTAAAAGAGGAGATTTGTTACTGACCCCCCTCCCTTCCTCTCCCCCCTCCCCAATCTTTGCATGTCCCCAATCCTGGACGCTCAACTGGTCACTTTAAATTCACGTATCATGTATATTGTTGTGTTTTATGACCGTTGGCCGACCAATATCCCTCCTGGGGTAAATAGAGTTCTATCGTATCGTATTGTATCGTGTACGGAATGAGCTGCCGGAGGAGGTAGTTGCAGCTGGGGCTATCGCATTGGTTAAGATGCAGTCGGACAGGTACATGGATAGGACAGGTTTGGAGGGGTATGGACCAAACGCAGGCAGGTGCACAGTGTAGATGGGGCATGTTAAGGGGTTAAGGGGTTAACCCCTTCTTAAGGGGTTGGACAAGCTAGATGCTGGAAGATTGTTCCCGATGTTGGGGGAGTCCAGAACAAGGGGTCACAGTTTAAGGATAAGGGAGAATTCCTTTAGGGCCGAAATGAGGAAAACATTCTTTACACAGAGAGTGGTGGGTCTCTGGAATTCTCTGCCACAGAAGGTAGTTGAGGCCAGTTCATTGGCTATATTTAAGAGGGCATTAGATGTGGAACTTGTGGCTAAAGGGATCAGGGGGTATGGAGAGAAGGCAGGTACGGGATACTGAGTTGGATGATCAGCCATGATCACATTGAATGGCGGTGCAGGCTTGAAGGGCCGAATGGCCTACTCCTGCACCTATTTTTCTATGTTTCTATGTTGGTCGGCATGGGCAAGTTGGGCCGAAGGGCCTGTTTCCACACTGTACGACCCCATGACGCCAACTGCGTGTGGCCCTTCCATTTGCTCCTCCGTGTTACGTGACGGCCAGTATTAAAACTAACTCAAGTGGCCCAAATGATCTCACTTTACAAGCCTGCATGTTGGGTTTGGGATGGTGGCCTCGAGCAGAAACCATCCCTGCCTTGCTGCCTCACAGCGCCAGAGACCCGGGTTCGATCCTCACCACGGGTGCTGTCTGCACGGAGTCTGTAACTTCTCCAGCGTGACCTGCGTGGGTTTTCTCCGGGTGCTCTGGTTTCCTCCCACACTCCAAAAGACGTCCAGGTTTGTACAATAGACAATGGACAATGGACAATAGGTGCAGGAGTAGGCCATTCAGCCCTTCGAGCCGGCGCCGCCATTCAATGTGATCACATCAGTACCCCGTTCCTGCCTTCTCCCCATATCCCCTGACTCCACTATCTTTAAGAGCCCTATCTACAGTGGCTTGAAAAGTATTCATACCCCTTGAACTTTTCCACATTTTGTCACGTTACAACCACAAACGTAAACGTATAGACCAACACAAAGTGGCGCATAATTGTGAAGTGGAAGGAAAATGATACGTCGTTTTCAAATTTTTTTACAAATAAAAAACTAAAAAGTGTGGCGTGCAAAAGTATTCAGCCCCCTTTACTCTGATATCCCCTAAATAAAATCCAGTGCAACCAATTGCCTTCAGAAGTCACCTAATTAGTAAATAGAGTCCACTTGTGTGTAATCTAATCTCAGTATAAATACAGCTGTTCTGTGAAGGCCTCAGAGGTTTGTTAGAGAACATTAGTGAACAAACAGCATCATGAAGCCCAAGGAACACACCAGACAGGTCAGGGATAAAGTTGTGGAGATGTTTAAAGCAGGGTTAGGTTATAAAAAAATATCCCAAGCTTTGAACATCTCACGGAGCACTGTTCAATCCATCATCCGAAAATGGGAAGAGTATGGCACAACTGCAAACCTACCAAGACATGGCCGTCCACCTAAACTGACAGGCCGGGCAAGCAGAGCATTGATCAGAGAAGCAGCCAAGAGGCCCATGGTAACTCTGGAGGAGCTGCAGAGATCCACAGCTCAGGTGGGAGAATCTGTCCACAGGACAACTATTAGTCGTGCACTCCACAAATCGGGCCTTTATGGAAGGCAACAAACATGTCCTTGCCTTTGCCGTAAACCACAGTGAAAGTGAATCGTTGTAGCTGGAGCATCATGCGCTGAAGCCGAGAAGAGGCCACGTGTATCGGCTTGTTGAGGATGGTAACCAGAGGTTGGTGGTCCATCTCAATAGAAAAGCAGGTGCCCAGAATATAGTCCTTGAACTTCGAGCAGGCAAAGACAACAGCCAGGAATTCTTTTTCGATTTGGGCGTAGCGCTGTTCGGCGGGAGTCATCGTACGGGATGCGTATGACACGGGCAGTTTTACTCCGTCGTGGAGCTGCAAGCAGGCGGCCCCGAGGCCAAACTTGGACGCGTCACATGTGAGGACGGTGGGGCGCTGGAGGTCGAAATACTTCAACGTTGGGGTGCTGACCAGCCTGGATTTGAGAATGTCAAAAGCCTTCTGGTGTTGCGGGAACCAGGCCCAGGCAGTGTCCTTTTTCACCAGGTCTCTCAGAGGAGCGCTCAGCTCGCTCAGGTCAGGGATGAACTTTCCCAGATAGTTGACCATGCCCAGGAAACGCTGGTGGCCCGGCACGTCAGCAGGTGCAGGCATCTCGGAGATAGCAGCCGTCTTCTGCGGGTCGGGCTTCAGCCCCAATGCTGTGAAGACGTGTCCCACGTAGGTAACCTCCGGGACACGAAACTGGCATTTTTTCGGGTTCAGCTTCAGGTTTACTTCCCGAGCTTGTTCCAGGACCCGGCGGAGGTTATAGTCGTGCTCAGCGACATCCTTCCCGTAGACTAGGATGTCGTCGACAATGATGGCACACGGGAGCCCGGCAAACAGTTGTTCCATTGTCCTTTGGAACACCTCACTGGCAGAGTTGATCCCGAATGGCATGCGGAGAAAACGTAACCTCCCGAAGGGCGTGCTGAACGTCGTTAGGTATGAAGACCGTTCGTCAAGTGGTATTTGCCAGAACGAACTCTTGGCGTCGAGAACCGAAAACACGGTGGCTGGACCGACTTGTGCAGCAACATCTTCAACGGTTCGCATGGGGTAATGCGGGCGCTTGATGGCCAAGTTCAGATCCTTTGGGTCGATACAGATTCGCAGTTCACTCTTATCCTTCTTCGCAGCAACGACCATGGTGGAGACCCACCGGGTGGGCTCACTCACCTCCTTCAGGATGCCCATGGTCACCATTTCACGAAGTGTAGACTCGACTTTGTCCTTCATCGCGAAGGACACCCGGTGCGGTGGGCGGATGACGGGTTCGATGTCCGGATTGAGTGCGATTTTGTAACTGCAGGGGAGCTTTCCAAGCTTGGCATCGAAACGGTCTGGGTATTCGGCCAGCGGGTCCAGGGGTGACTGCACCATGCGAATGTCACGGTGGAAGTTGACCAACCCGAGGTCTTGGCAGGCCCGAATGTCTAGCAGGGGGTCACATTTGCTGTCCAGCAGAAAGAAAGAGAGGGGCCGAGAGGCTTTCAGTACCTTGCAGTGGAGAGTGGCCTTCCCCACAGGAACAAGCACGCCTCCCCCATAGGCACGTAGAACAGAGCGGTCAGTGGTAACGAGCTCATTATTCCTTATCTTCTTGAACAAGCTTGTTGACATAACGTTGGCAGCGGCCCCCGTGTCGACTTTAGCAGAGAAGGTGGTGCCATTCACAGTGACTTGCACGGTCGGGTCCGTTATCAATGCAGGTGCACCTCGCAGCGAAAACACGCTCAGCTCGCTCTGGGAAGAGCTCGAATCAGACAGGGGGAGTTCTTCTTGCTGGTGATGGGAACCAGACGCCATAACAGCACGTGTCAGGTAGTTAGAGGGCTTCTGCTGTGGCACCGCAGGCTTCCCACGGGAACGACACGCCGCCGAGAAATGGTTTTGCTTGTGGCAGAAATTACAAGTCTTTCCCAGCGCAGGGCAAACATTAAAACGATGCGATGCAAAGTTGCAATTTGGGCAGCGTCGACGGGGTCTGGACCCGGGCACAGGGATTACCCTCTGCCGCTGTGGAGCAGGGTACTGCCGACACCATGTAAAGAACATGCGTGTACACAGAGAAATCTTTACTGCTACTTTATTAATTAAACACACACATCACTGTCCTAGCTGTACGTGGTCTGTCACAATCACTAGAGAGAGA
The DNA here is from genome assembly GCA_963514005.1 of Raja brachyura. The sequence continues at coordinate 119,585,395 of OY740784.1, forward strand.
GAGCTAGGGGTGGGAAGGACACAGTTATACTCGATTATGGGGGAGTGGTTAGCAAGGGCTGCATCACTACTGTTAAAGGTGTACACACATATCATCTACAGAGACCAAAATTTTGGCCTAAATGCAAAACGCTATGTGTTGCGGAAAACTAACACTGCACATCACCCTGAACACACCATCCCCACTGTGAAACATGGTGGTGGCAGCATCATGCTGTGGGCATGCTTTTCTTCAGCAGGGACAGGGAAGCTGGTCAGAGTTGATGGGAAGATGGATTGAGCCAAATTCAGGGCAATCTTGGAAGAAAACCTGTTAGAGCCGGCAAAAGGCTTGAGACTGGGGCGGAGGTTCACCTTTCAGCAGGACAACGACACTAAATATACAGCCAGAGCTACAATGGAATGGTTTAGATCAAAGCATATTCATGTGTTAGAATGGCCCAGTCAAAGTCCAGACCTAAATCCAATTGAGAATCTCTGGCAAGACTTGAAAATTGCTGTTCACAGACGCTCTCCATCCAATCTGACTGAGCTTGAGCTATTTTGCAAAGAAGAATGGGCAACAATTTCAGTCTCTAGATGTGCAAAGCTGGTAGAGACATACCCCAAAAGACTTGCGGCTGTAATTGCATCGAAAGGTGGTTCTACAAAGTATTGACTCAGGGGGGCTGAATACTTTTGCACGCCACACTTTTCAGTTTTTTATTTGTAATACAATTTGGAAACCATGTATTATTTTCCTTCCACTTCACAATTATGCACCACTTTGTGTTGGTCTATCACATAAAACCCCAATAAAATACATTTACGTTTGTGGTTGTAACATGACAAAATGTGGAAAAGCTCAAGGGGTATGAAAACTTTTGCAAGCCACTGTAGCTCTCTCTTGAAAGCATCCAGAGAACCGGCCTCCACCGCCCTCTGAGGCAGAGAATTCCACAGACTCACAACTCTCTGTGAGAAAAAGTGTTTCCTCGTCTCCGTTCTACACGGCTTACCCCTTATTCTTAAACTGTGGCCCCCTGGTTATGGACTCCCCCAACATCGGGAACATGTTTCCAAGCCCTTAATAATCTTGTATATTGTAGGTTAATTGACTTCTGTAAAATTGTTAATTGATATAATTTAATCATAGAACTGTGCCTGGTATAATTGCAGATTGCCCCCTAGTGGGTGTAGGATAGTGTTAATGTGTGGGGATCGCTGGTCGGCGCGGACCCAGTGGGCCGAAGGGCCTGTTTCCGCGCTGTAGCTCTGAATTAAACTAAAAAAAGATCTCTGTTTAAGGAACTGCAGATGCTGGAAAATCGAAGGTAGACAAAAGTGCTGGAGAAACTCAGCGGGCGAGGCAGCATCTATGGAGCGAAGGAAATAGGCAACGTTTCGTCCCGAAACGTTGCCTATTTCCCTCGCTCCATAGATGCTGCCTCACCCGCTGAGTTTCTCCAGCACTTTTGTCCACCTAAAAAAAACTATCTCCATCAGATAATCATTTTAAATCTTCGCCGAGGTGTGACATTTGGCTCCCCTTCACTCCCTGACGCGCTATGGGAGTTGTTATCCATCGAGCACGCACAGCTGTCCCCACAGCTGTCTGGAATGCTATAAAGAAAGCAGCGGAGCTGAGCTAAATATTTACCAACATCTGCAAATATTCTGGACTTCGTTGCGAGTCAATAAATTTGACGTTTTTCCTCCCTCACAGCTCCGGTCTCCTCTAGGAATCCCAATTGATTGATTCAGGAGGCCAGAGAGAGGTGATTGGTGACTGATGAAGGCCCACCCAAAAACGTCACCCATCTACATTCTCCAGGGATGCTGCCTGCCTGACCCAAAAATTGCTAGAGTAAAGGGCCTGGGGCGCCCACTTGGGGCGTCATTTGAGCGCCATGCAGGTGGGGGGGGGGGGGGGCGAGGATTTTGAAACATCCTGGGGCTCCGCGCGCTCGCCAGGCGTCACTGCGTACATCACCGCGTCTCACCACGTCGTGACGCGTAAATGGTGTCCCGTAAACGAGGCGCAAATAGCGCCCAAGTGGGACAGGCCCCTAACTCAGTGGGTCAGGCAGCATCTGTGGAGAACACGGATAGGTGACGTTTCACAGAGTGCTGGAGTAACTCAGCGGGTCAGGCAGCATCTGTGGGGAACATGGATGGGTGACGTTTCACAGAGTGCTGGAGTAACTCAGCGGGTCAGGCAGCATCTGTGGAGAAAATGGATAGGTGACGTTTCACAGAGTGCTGGAGTAACTCAGCAGGTCAGGCAGCATCTGTGGAGAACATGGATAGGTGACATTTCACAGAGTGCTGGAGTAACTCAGCGGGTCAGGCAGCATCTGTGGAGAACATGGATAGGTGACATTTCACAGAGTGCTGGAGTAACTCAGCGGGTCAGGCAGCATCTGTGGAGAACATGGATAGGTGACGTTTCACAGAGTGCTGGAGTAACTCAGCGGGTCAGGCAGCATCTGTGGAGAACATGGATAGGTGACGTTTCACAGAGTGCTGGAGTAACTCAGCAGGTCAGGCAGCGTCTGTGGAGAACGTGGATAGGTGACGTTTCACAGAGTGCTGGAGTAACTCAGCGGGTCAGGCAGCATCTGTGGAGAACACGGATAGGTGACGTTTCACAGAGTGCTGGAGTAACTCAGCGGGTCAGGCAGCATCTGTGGAGAACATGGATAGGTGACGTTTCACATACAGCATCTGTGGAGAACATGGATAGGTGACGTTTCACAGAGTGCTGGAGTAACTCAGCGGGTCAGGCAGCATCTGTGGAGAACGTGGATAGGTGACGTTTCAGAGAGTGCTGGAGTAACTCAGCGGGTCAGGCAGCATCTGTGGAGAACATGGATAGGTGACGTTTCACAGAGCGCTGGAGTAACTCAGCGGGTCAGGCAGCATCTGTGGAGAACCTGGATAGGTGACGTTTCACAGAGTGCTGGAGTAACTCAGCGGGTCAGGCAGTATCTGTGGAGAACATGGATAGGTGACGTTTTGGCCCAGAACCCTTCTTCTTGCTGGATAGAGTGGATGTGGAGAGGATGTTTCCACCAGTGGGAGTATCTAAGACTAGAGGTCACGGCCTCAGAATTAAAGGACGGAGATGAGGAGGAATTTATTTAGTCAGAGGCTGGTGAATCTGTGGAATTCATTGCCACAGAAGGAGGACAAATCAGTGGATATTTTTAAGGCTACAGATAGATTCCTGATCAGTACGTGTGTCAGGGGTTACGGGGAGAAGGCAGGAGAATGGGGTTAGGAGGGAGAGATAGATCAGCCATGATCGAATGGCAAAGTAGACTTGATGGCCCAATTCTGCCCCTATCACTTATGACCTTATGATCTTAAAATGAAATGGAACGCACTAGCAGGGGTGGCGGTGGAGTATATGGACACACTGATCTGTTCTGTATTCATGCCGATCGGCCGAGAGGGCCTGTTTCCGTGCTGTAATGTTATATGGTTATGTGGATTATATTCTGTTGTGCTGAAGCAAAGCAAGAATTTCATTATCCTATCTGGGACACACGACAATTAACTCTCTTGAATCTTGATTTGACATCTCCCCATAACCCCTGACACCCGTACTAATCAAGAATCTGTCTATCTCTGCCTTAAAATTAGATACTTGGCCTCCACAGCCTTGTGTGGCAACAGATTCACCACCCTCTGACTAAAGACATTCCTCCTCATCTCCTTTCTAAAGGAACATCCTTTAGTTCTGAGGCTGTGACCTCTGGTCCTAGACTCTCCCACTGGTGGAAACATCCTAGTGGACCCACTCTATCCCGGCCTTTCACCGTTCGGTGTGGGTTTTTCTCCGGTTTCCTCCCATGCACCAAAAACGTGCAGGTTTTTAAGGAAGTTTATTGGCCAAGTGTTCACATACAAGGAATTTGCCTTGGTGCTCCGCCCACAAGTAACAACATGACAGTTAGGAATGACTCAGAAAACACTAAACATTAATAATAATAAAACATTAATGATAAAACACCATTGATCAAGCATGTGAACCAACACAATACCAGATCAAAGGGAGGCTACAGATTTAACCATATAACCATATAACAATTACAGCACGGAAACAGGCCTTCTCGGCCCTTCCAGTCCGTGCCGACCATTTATTTCCCCCTAGTCCCATCTACCTGCACTCAGACCATACCCCTCCATTCCCTTCCCGTCCATATACCTATCCACTTTACTTTTAAATGTTAAAATCGATCCTGCCTCCATCACTTCTGCTGGAAGATCATTCCACACAGCCACCACTCTCTGAGTAAAGACGTTCCCCCCTCGTGTTACCCCTAAACTTCTGTCCCTTAATTCTCGTGTCATGCCCTCTTGTTTGAATCTTGCCCTACCCTCAATGGGGAAAGCTTATCCACGCCAACTCTCTATTTCTGGTTGTTGAGTAGAGCAACCACTCGTTGGAAGTTGCAACTTGCAGGTTGGTTGGCCTCAGTAACAAAACGTTAAATTGTCCCCAACCCATCGGATGGGGCTTATGTACGGAACAGTGCTGGCTATGGAGGCCCAGCCTGGTCCAAGCCGGCCCTCCGCGAGTCACGGAGACGGGCTGCCTGCCCCCTTTTCCGGGGGCTACGTCCGCGCACGGGTGGTGTTAGAGAGGGGGGCTACACCCAGTCCACGGGCGGCCTGGGGGGGTCTTCCGTGGACCGCTGGGCACCGCGCGGCGGTTGAACGCATGCTCGACAAGAATTGCAACAAAGCTGTATAGTAATTTCGGCACGGACTTGAAGGGCCGAGATGGCCTGTTTCTGTGGTGTAATTGTTATATGGTTATATTATATAACCATATAAACCATATAACCATATAACAATTACAGCACGGAAACAGGCCATCTTGGCCCTTCAAGTCCGTGCCGAACAACTTTTTTCCCTTAGTCCCACCTGCCTGCACTCATACCATAACCCTCCATACCCTTCTCATCCATATGCCTATCCAATTTATTTTGAAATGATACCAACGAACCTGCCGCCACCACTTCCACTGGAAGCTCATTCCACACCGCTACCACTCTCTGAGTAAAGAAGTTCCCCCTCATATTACCCCTAAACCTTTGTCCCTTAATTCTAAAGTCATGTCCTCTTGTTTGAATCTTCCCTATTCTCAAAGGGAAAAGCTTGTCCACATCAACTCTGTCTATCCCTCTCATCATTTTAAAGACCTCTATCAAGTCCCCCCTTAACCTTATATGGTTATAATTTATTTAGTATAGACAAAAGTGGTGGAGAAACTCAGCGGGTGATTGAGGGGGGATCTTATAGAAACATACAAAATTCTTAAGGGGTTGGACAGGCTAGATGCAGGAAGATTGTTCCTGATGTTGGGGAGGTCCAGGACAAGGGGTCACAGTCTAAGGATAAGGGGGAATTCCTTTAGGACCGAGATGAGAAGGACTTTTTTCACACAGAGAGTGGTGGGTCTCTGGAACTCTCTGCCACAGAGGGTAGTTGAGGCCAGTTCATTGGCTATATTTAAAAGGGAGTTAGATGTGGCCCTTGTGGCTAAGGGGATCCGGGGGTATGGAGAGAAGGCAGGTACGGGATACTGAGTTGGATGATCAGCCATGATCACATTGAATGGCGGTGCAGGCTCTTATCCTTGATAAGACCAGGTTGAGATTCAATTTTAATTTTAGTTTAGTTTAGTTGCTGATTGGTTCAGCGACTAGCGGGGTGCAGTGAATAGTGGGCCGAATGGCCTACTCCTGCACCTAATTTCTATGTCTCTATGTTTCTATGGGTGCAGCAGCATCTATGGAGCGAAGGAAATAGGCAACGTTTCGGGACGAAACGTCGCCTATTTCCTTCGCTCCATAGATGCTGCTGCACCCGCTGAGTTTCTCCAGCACTTTTTGTCCACCTTCGATTTTCCAGCATCTGCAGTTCCTTCTTAAACACTTTATTCAGTATCTTTGTCCGTCTTGTATTATGGTGGTGTGTTCTGCTATATTTTATTGTACGTTAAATATTTGATTTTTTCTTGATATATTAAAAAAAAAGTGCCAAAGTCTATAATTCTAGATAATTCTAGATCTTTCTTCTTGGGAACCATTGTGCCGTAACTTTTGAGTGGGAGCCAGAGGTGGGAATCGGGCAGGGATTAGGCTGGGATGATGGATGTATGTAATCAGATTTATTACAGCCTTAATTGACATATTACTGGAGGGATTGATGGAGGGGGGATCAGTGATGCATGACACCAGTTCTCACACCAATGGGATCAAACCGACTAAGGCCTTCGACAAAGAACTGGTACGCTGGATGCCAGCACCATGCCGACCGGGTTTAACGGTGGGACGTTTAGTCGCAAGAGAGACCAAGAGACCAATATAATGGCCGTTTCTCCGTAGACACATAGAAACATAGAAATTAGTTGCAGGAGGAGGCCATTCGGCCCTTCGAGCCAGCACCGCCATTCACTGTGATCATGGCTGATCGTCCCCAATCAGTACCCCGTTCCTGCCTTCTCCCCATATCCCTTGACTCCACTAGCCCCTAGAGCTCTATCTAAAGGGCCTGTCCCACCAGCATGCAACTCTATGCGATGAGCGCGATCAAACTAGAAGCGGGGGCCGCGCGGAGGTCGGGTGATCCCCTGTACAGGGCCGTTCCCACCAGCATGCGCCTGCATACGGCAAGCACGACCAAACCGGCAGCGGGGGCCGCGCGGAGGTCGGGTGAGTGGCACAACGCGGCGCAAAGTGAGGCGAACTTGGAGCGAAGTCTAAGGTAAGTTCGCCAGGACAGAGAGGGGCACACAGAGAGGGGCACCGAGGCACACACACACAGAGGGCCACGGAGCCACACACATAGAGGGTCACGGAGGCACCTACAGAGAGGGTTCACGGAGGCACGATGTCGGGGCGGTGTATAATGCGTTGAGGCGACTGCGAGCCGACAAGCCGTTGCCGCGCGGAATTTTTGAACATAATCAGTTTTTCAGAGCCCCGCGCGATGTCGGGACGAACTCCGCACAATTCCGCACGGCTCCGGCGATCGAAGTGGGACTGGCCCCGCGACGCCGGACGGCTCAAGCGACCACGTTAGGTCGCGCTAATCGCATAGAGTTGCATGCTGGTGGGATAGGCCCTTTACTCTCGCTTAAGTCCATCCAGTGACTTGGCCTCCACTGCCCTCTGTGGCAGGGAATTCCACAAATTCACAACTCTCTGGGTGAAAACGTTTTTTCTCACCTCAGTCTTAAATGACGTCCCCTTTATTCTAAGACTGTGGCCCCTGGTTCTGGACTCGCCCAACATTGGGAACATTTTTCCTGCATCTAGCTTGTCCAGTCCTTTTATAATTTTATATGTTTCTATAAGATCCCCCCTCATCCTTCTAAACTCCAGTGAATACAAGCCCAGTCTTTTCAATCTTTCCTCATATGACAGTCCCGCCATCCCAGGGATCAATCTGGTGAACCTACGCTGCACTGCCTCAATCACAAGGATGTCCTTCCTCAAATTAGGAGACCAAAACTGCACACAATACTCCAGATGTGGTCTCACCAGAGCCCGATACAACTGCAGAAGAACCTCTTGGTGCTTTGAACAACTCCCGAGTGGATGGTTATTGGAGGGCAACACATGAGGCAGCGGTAGAGTCGCTGCCTCACGGCGTCGGAGGCCCCGGGCTCGGCGCTGTCTGTACGGAGTTTGCACGTTCACCCCCGTGAGCCGCGTGGGGTTTTCTCCGAAACCTCCGGTTTCCTCCCACTCCCGAAAGGCGTTCCGGATTTGTAGGATTATTGGCTTGGTGTAAATGTAAATTGTCCCTAGTGGGTGTGGGGCATTGTTTATGCATGGGGCTCGCTGGTCCGCACTGTAACTCTAAACTAAATGAAACGATTTAATCTCTGCAGCTTTTAAGCACGCACTGGGTGGCAGGGTGGCACAGCTGGTCGAGCCGGCAGAGAACTGGGTTCGATCCTGACCTCGGGCACTGCCTGTGTGCGTGGAGTCTGCACATTCTCCCTGTGGCCATCTATCTAATGTCTGGATTAAGTGGATGTGCGGAGGATGTTTCCACTAGTGGGAGAGTCTAGGACCAGAGGGCACAGCCTCAGAATTAAAGGGCGTTCCTTTAGAAAAGAGATGAGGAAGAATTTATTTAGGCATAGGGCGGTGAATCTGTGGAATTCATTGCCACAGAAGGCTGTGGAGGCCAAGACAACGGATATTTTTAAGGCGGAGATAGATAGATTCTTGATTAGTGCGGGTGTCAGGGGTTATGGGGAGAAGGCAGGAGAATGGGGTTGGGAGGGAAGGATAGATCAGCCATGAATGGTGGAGTAGATTTGATGGGCCGAATGGCCTAATTCATTAGTTTTTCTTGTCAGCTCAAGACAAGATATACAACCAGTAAGATTTAATCAGCGCCAATTCGAGCAACAGCACCTCATATTTTGCTTGGGCAGCTTACACCCCAGCGGTATGAATGTTGACCTCGAACTTCTCTGCCTCAGAGGCCGGTGGAGGCCGGTTCTCTGGATACTTTCAAGAGAGAGTTAGATAGGGCTCTTAAAGATGGCGGAGTCAGGGGATATGGGGAGAAGGCAGGAACGGGGTACTGATTGGGGATGATCAGCCACGATCACATTGAATGGCGGTGCTGGCTCGAAGGGCTGAATGGCCTACTCCTGCACCTGTTGTCTATTGTCTATTGTAACCCTGGCTTTCCCTCTCTCTCTCCATCCCTCCCCCTGCCTTGTTCACCAACCAGTACGACTGTCCCCCCTACTTAAATGTTATCTCTATACACCTCGTTGCCAACTTCTCCTAGCTGACGGTGATCTATGATACATTCTCCTTGATCCTCATCTTTGTGTCTCCCTCTCCCCTGACTCTCACAGTTGTGAAGAAGGGTCTCGACCCGAAACGTCACCCAACGCCTGTCCCGCTGAGTTACTCCAGCATTCTGTGTCGATCCTCAAGATTCATAGTGGGATAATTCAAGGATCAGTGTCCTCGGCAAAGGAGCGGAGCATGATATTTTTTTGGAAGTGAAAATTCGACGAGAGCATCAAAACTTGATTGAGGTGGCATGATTCAATGTGATCACGGCTGATCATCCCCAATCAGTACCCCGTTCCTGCCTTCTCCCCATATCCCCTGACCCCGCTATCTTTAAGAGCCCTATCTAGCTCTCTCTTGAAAGTATCCAGAGAACCGGCCTCCACCGCAGAGAATTCCACAGACTCACACCAAAAAAGAATGTGCCGGCTCTGGAGAGGGGTCCAGAGGAGGTTCACGAGAACGATCCCGGGAATGAGTGGGTTAACGTACGATGAGCGTTTGTCGGCGCTGGGCCTGTACTCGCTGGAGTTTAGACGGATGAAGGGTGGGGGACCTCATCGAAACTTACCGAATAGTGAAAGGCCTGGGTAGAGTGGATGTGGAGAGGATGTTTTTCCACTAGTGGGACAGTCTAGGACCAGAGGTCACAGCCTCGGAAATAAAGGACGTTCCGTTCGGACGGAGGTGAGGAGGAATTTCTTTAATCAGAACGTGGTGAATCCGTGGAATCCCCGTGTGCTCTCCAGAGATGCTGCCTGACCCGCTGAGCTACTCTGGCAGTTAGCGTCCACCTCAGCCTTGACAGTTCTCGGCCCTGCTTTCATGGTGTGCTGGAAAACGCGCAGGCGATTGAACAGCCCACGGAATTGAAAATCCCACGATTAAAAATCTGAAACCCAAATGTATTTCAGTTCCAAGTGTAGGCTTGCAGTCCCTGTCACCAGCGCAGGGCATAGATATGCCGTTTCCATGGCAGTAGCTAAGACGGTTCTAATCTCTTACACAAAGCCTACTACCTGCTGCGATGCCTCCAAATGCTCGGTACAATATTGCCTTATACAGCACAAACATTCCAATCTTAATAGCGTAACCCTTGTGCCTCAACTGTATGCAGTTCCTGTTTAGCCAGGGGATTAAGGGTTTTCTCGTCAATATGTGATTCATGAACAAAGTCCCTTTGCTGTGGCTGCCCCCTCATCCCCTTAGTCTTTTCTGTCCTTTATCAGTCGTACAAAACCCACCCTAAACCCAGGGTGTAGATTCAGTGAGCTCTCACCAGCTAACTAAAGACTTGGGCCATTTTAACTCCTGCTCCTTATTGCTGTTATAAGGTGGGATAGGAGCAGAATTAGGCCATTTGGCCCATCAAGTCTACTCCGCCATTCAAACATGGCTGATCTAACTCTCCCTCCCAACCCCATTCTCCTGCCTTCTCCCCATAACTCCTGACACCCGTACTGATCAAGAATCAGCCTCTCTCTGCCTTAAGAGAGTGGTGGGTCTCTGGAACTCTCTGCCACAGAGGGTAGTTGAGGCCAGTTCATTGGCTATATTTAAGAGGGAGTTAGATGTGGCCCTTGCGGCTAAGGGGATCAGAGGGTGTGGAGAGAAGGCAGGTACGGGATACTGAGTTGGGTGATCAGCCATGATCATATTGAATGGCGGTGCAGGCTCGAAGGGCCGAATGGCCTACTCCTGCACCTATTTTCTATGTTTCTATGATTCTATGTTTCTATGTTAAGGGTTTGGACACGCTAGAGGCAGGAAACATGTTCCCGATGTTGGGGGAGTCCAGAACCAGGGGCCACAGTTTAAGAATAAGGGGTAAGCCTTTTAGAACAGAGACGAGGAAACACTTTTTTCTCACAGAGAGTTGTGAGTCTGTTGAATTCTCTGCCTCAGAGGGCGGTGGAGGCCGGTTCTCTGGAAACTTTCAAGAGAGCGCTAGATGGGGCTCTTGAAGATAGCGGAGTCAGGGGATATGGGAGAGAAGGCAGGAACGGGGTACTGATTGGGGATGATCAGCCATGATCACATTGAATGGCGGTGCTGGCTCGAAGGGCCAAATGGCCTACTCCTGCACCTATTGTCTGTTGTCTATTGATAAAGGAAACAGGCCTTTGTTAGCTGTGTAATTTTTCTGGTCGCCGCTGGGTTTTGAAATGTTCGAGACTTTTCGGTGACCGTGAGCTTGACGTAGCTTGACTTCTTCTGACGTTGGTGCTGTCGTCGGTTGTCGCCGGGGTGACGCAGGTTGTCGCCGGGCGCTGACTTCGGCGAATTCCAGCGGCGACTACCTACGCCAACCTACGCCAACCGGCGCCAGGTACCGGCGGCTGAATTGTCCTCAGTTGTCGCCGACAGGGTCGTTGCTTGTCGCGGGTGGACGTACCTTGTCGCCTGTGTGTCCGTAGGTGTGCTCGTAGGTGGACGTCCTAAGGGGTCGCCGGTTGTCAGCAGCTTGCCGTAGCTCAACGTCGACTAGGTGGTATGTTGTCATAGACTTTGGTCTCCTAATTTGAGGAAGGACATCCTTGTGATTGAGGCAGTGCAGCGTAGGTTCACCAGATTGATCCCTGTATTGGCGGGACTGTCATATGAGGAAAGATTGAAAAGACTAGGCTTGTATTCACTGGAGTTTAGAAGGATGAGGGGGGGGATCTTATAGAAACATATAAAATTATAAAAGGACTGGACAAGCTAGATGCAGGAAAAATGTTCCCAATGTTGGGCGAGTCCAGAACCAGGGGCCACAGTCTTAGAATAAAAGGGAGGTCATTTAAGACTGAGGTGAGAAAAAACTTTTTTACCCAGAGAGTTGTGAATTTATGGAACTCTCTGCCACAGAGGGCAGTGGAGGCCAATTCACTGGATGGATTTAAGAGAGAGTTAGATAGAGCTCTAGGGGCTGGTGGAGTCAAGGGATATGGGGAGAAGGCAGGCACGGGTTATTGATAGGTGACGATCAGCCATGATCACAATGAATGGCGGTGCTGGCTCGAAGGGCCGAATGGCCGCCTCCTGCACCTATTTTCTATGTTTCGATGTCGCAGTGGGGGCCCAGTCGCAGTTTTTTTCAGCGACCTGCTACGACTGTGATGGTCGCTGGCAGTCTCCGAAAATACTGTCCATTAAGGCAGCATCTCTACCGCTGTGACGCCGTGCCACCCCAAATCTAGGATTACAGGTGCATAGTTTCCTTAAACATGCCATCACAAGGAGAAAGTGTGATCAAGAAGGCTTTCATTGCATTCTTTTATCAGTTAAGCTATTAAATATAGCAAAAAAGCACAGAGTGTTGGATTGACTCAGTGGGTCAGGCAGCGGGTAATATAACGACACCTGCAAAACATTTCGAGGGGTACATGGATAGGAAAGGCTTCGAGGGAATGTGTCAGAAGGAACTGCAGATGCAGGTTAACACTGAAGATAGACACTGGAGTGCTGGAGTGACTCAGCGGGACAGGCAGCATCTTGAGAGTCTGAAGAAGGGTCTCGAACCCGAAAAGTCACCCGTTCCTTCTCTCCAGAGACGCTGCCTGTCCCGCTGAGTTACTCCAGCACTTCGTGTTCTCTCTAAGGTTGAGAGGGATGTGGGCTAAATGCGGGCTTAGATGGGACGAGCTTGGTTCGGTTCAGACACAAAATGGTGGAGTGACTCAGCGGGACAGGCGGCATCTCTGGAGAGAAGGAACGGGTGACGGATCGGGTCGAGACCCTTCTTCAGACTGAGAGTCAGGGGAGAGGGAAACGAGAGACATAGACGGTGGCGTGGAGACAAATGACTGAGAGATATGCAAAAAGTAACTTTTTCTCACAGTGAGTTGTGAGTCTGTGGAATTCTCTGCCTTAGAGGTTCTGTGGAGGCCGGTTCTCTGGATGCTTTCAAGAGAGAGCTAGATAGGGCTCTTAAAAATAGCGGAGTCAGGGGATTTGGGGAGAAGGCAGGAATGGGGTACTGATTGGGGATGATCAGCCATGATCACATTGAATGGCGTTGCTGGCTCGAAGGGCCGAATGGCTTATTCCTGCACCTATTGTCTATTGTCTATTGATAAAGGAAACAGGCCTTTGTTAGCTGTGTATTAGGAAAAAAAGAGTTCTATAGAAGGTTCGTATCTTTCTATACCTTTTTCAAACCTCCATTAATCATTTTGCCCAAGAAGTTTTTTGACCTCACAGGTGGAAAGTTTGAATGTTGCTTTTTATTTGTGTGCGTGCATGCGTGTGTGCATGTGTGTGTGCGTGTGTATGTGTGTGAGTGTGCGTGTGTGTGTGTGTATATGCGTGTGAGTGTGCGTGTGTGTGTGAGTGTGTCTGTGTGTGCATCGGTGTGCATGTGTATGCTTGTACGTGCGTGTGGCGAGTGTGTGTGTATATGTGAGTGTATGTGTGAGAGGGTGTGAGTGCGTGCGTTTTGTGTGCGTGTGTGCGTGTGTATGTGCGTGTATTTGTGTGTGTATGTGTGTGCATGTGCGTGTGTGTGCGCGTGTGTATGTGAGTGCGTGCATTTGTGCATGTGTGCGTGTGTATGTGCATGTGAGCATTTGTGTGTGTGTGCGTGTGTATGTGTGTGCGGCATTTGTGCGTGTTTGCGTGTGCGCGTGTATGTGTGCGTGTGTGTGTGTGCGTGTGTGTGTGTGTGTGCATGTGTGTGCATGTGTGTGCATGTGTGTGCATGTGTGCGCATGTGTGTGTGTGTTTGTGCGTGTGCATGTGTGCGTGCGTGTGTGTGTGCATGTGCGTGTGCGTGTGCGTGCGTGTGAGTGTATGTGGGAGAGGGTGTGTGAGTGTTTGCGTTCCTGTGTGTGTGCGTGCATTTGTGTGTGCGTGCTGGCGTGCGTGTGTGTGTGCACGGTTTTGTACTGGAAACCTTGGAAACATAGAAACAAAGAAAGTAGGTGCAGGTGCAGGCCATTCGGCCCTTCGAGGCAGCTGACTGTTGCTGATAACCCCGAATCAGTGCCCCGTTCCTGCTTTCTCCCTGTATTCCTTGATTCCATTAGCCCAAAGAGCCAAATCTAAACGGCCTGTCCCACTGTACGAGGTAATTCCAGAGTTCTCCCGACTTTTCCCCTGATTTGAACTCGGAGAATGTCCGTAGCGGGTCCGTAGGAGTTCGTGGACTTCCCGTAGCGGCTCGTACAAGTAAAAAGTAACCATTTTTTTCATCGCGAGTATTGTTTTACTCGTGGGCATTTTTCACAGTGTTGAAAAAACGTCACGAGTTTACCGGATGTCCCGAGTACCGACCGTTACTCGTACGAGTCGCCACGGGACACCCACGAACTCCTACTCCTCCTCTCCTCCTAGGAGAACTCTTGAATTACCTCGTACAGTGGGACAGGCCCTTTACTCTCTCTTGAAAACATCCAGTGAATTGGCCTCCACTGCCTTCTGCGGCGGAGAAGGCCAGGGTTAAACTGGTGGCAGTTGTGTGAGGCCAGGGTTAAAGGCTGGAGGCCGGCTTCTGGGCTTGCCATGGACAAAGCTACTGTACCAGGAGACCCGATGTATTTATTAATTTATTTCACATCTCTAAGAGGCTTTGGAAGGATTTCGACCCCGTCTCCTGTCAGAAACAGTTTCTGAAAATCCCGGCTAATTCTCCTGGTGCCAGCCGGTGATAACCTGACGTACTGAATGGCCATTGATTCCGCTCCTGTCCTTGGCCGGCTGACACCAGGCGTTGCGTGGGGATTGCCGTGGCTTACTCCCTTTATCTTTGCTCAGCAGTCGGAGTAGCTCCGTCCTCTCCCCCGTCACCCCCCCCCTCCACCCACCCCCCCCCCACCCCCGCCGCCGCTCCGCTCGTACAGTCCAGTCTCCCGTCACATGTATAAACATATAAAATTATAAAAGGACTGGACAAGCTGGATGCAGGAAAAATGTTCCCAATGTTTGGGCGAGTCCAGAACCAGGGGCCACACAGTCTTAGAATAACGGGGAGGTCATTTAAGACTGAGGTGAGAAAAAACTTTTTCACCCAGAGAGTCGTGAATTTGTGGAATTCCCTGCCACAGAGGGCAGTGGAGGCCAAGTCACTGGATGGATTTAAGAGAGAGTTAGATAGAGCTCTAGGGGGCTAGTGGAGTCAAGGGATATGGGGAGAAGGCAGGCACGGGTTATTGATTGGGGACGATCAGCCATGATCACAATGAATGGCGATGCTGGCTCGAAGGGCCGAATGGCCTCCTCCTGCACCTGTGTTCTATGTTTCTATGTGTACTGAGGTACGTGTACTGTGTGCTACCCAGTCAGCGGAATGTGTGATTACAATCGAGCCGTTCGTAGTGTACAGATACATGGAGTCATAGAGTGATACAGTGTGGAAACAGGCCCTTCGGCCCAACGTGCCCACATGTCCCAGCTACACTAGTGCCACCTGCCTGTGTTTGGCCCATATCCCTCCAAACACGTCCTATCTAACCACCTGTCTAACTGTTTCTTAAACGTTGGGATAGTTCCCAGCCTCAACTACCTCCTCTGGCAGCTCGTTCCATACACCCACCATCCATTGTGTGAAAAAGTTACCCCTCAGATTCCTATTAAATCTTTTCTCCTTCACCTTGAACCTGTGTCCTCTGGCCCTCGATTCCCCTACTCTGGGCAAGAGACTCTGTGCGTCTACCCGATCTATTCCTCTCATGATTTTGTACACCTCTATAAGATCACCCCTCATCCTCCTGCGCTCCAAGGAATGGAGACCCAGCCTACAGAACCTCTCCCTATAGCTCAGACCCTCTAGTCCTCGCAACATCCTCGTAAATCTTCTCTGAACCCTTTCAAGCTTGATAACATCTTTCCTATAACACGGTGCCCAGCACTGAACACAATAGTCCAAATATACAGTTAGAGAATTACATGGATAGGATAGGTTTAGAGGGACATGGGCCAAATGCAGGCAGGTGTGACTAGTGTAGATGGGGCATCAATTCAGTTCAGTTTATTGTCACGTGTATCGAGGTACAGTGAAAAGCCTTTTGTTGCGGGCTAACCAGTCAGCGGAAAGACAATACATGATTACAATCGAGCCGTCCACAGTGTACAGATACATGATAAGGGAATAACGTTCAGTGCAAGGTAAAGCCAGCAAAGCCCGATCAAGGATAGTCCAAGGGTCACCAATGAGGTAGATAGTAGTTCAGGACCGCTCTCTGGTTGTGGTAGGATGGTTCAGTTGCCTGATAACAGCTGGGAAGAAACTGTCCCTGAATCTGGAGGTGTGCGTTCGTTTTCACACTTCTGTACCTCTTGCCCGATGGGAGAGGGGAGAAGAGGGAGTGGCCGGGGTGCGACTGGTCCTTGATGATGCTGCTGGCCTTGCCGAGGCAGCGCGAGGTGTAGATGGAGTCGATGGAAGGGAGGTTGGGTTGTGCGATGGTCTGGGCTGCGTCCACAATTCGCTGCGATTCCTTGCGGGTCTGGGACGGAGCTGTTCCCATTCACCAAGCCGGGATGCATCCCGATAAAATGCTTTCTACGGTGCATGTGCAGAAGTTGGCGAGAGTTGTACGGGACATGCCGAACTTCCTTAGCCATCCTCAGCTCACAGACCGCCGGTCACATCTTCTTATCCCTACTCCCCTTTCCACTTTCTGCGGAGACCATTCACTCTGCTTCCCTTCCCCCTCTCCCCCTTCCCTCCCTTCACCTTTTCCCCCTCCCGCCCGCCGCCTCCACAAGGCTGACGTAATACCCAAACCGGATCGCGGAGAGAGTGCGTGTTGCAAATCGCAAATCACACGCGCGATTTGCTCTGCTTGGTTGGCTGACTGCCTGACATGTACAAAAACACACCAGTATGTTTATGAAGCCCCAACGCAAGGTGCTCAGGGGACCTCAAATAAAATCGAGAGGAACAAGGATGGCAATATCCACATAGGTCAGACGGCAGCCAGTATCGCGTGCAATAGAGCACGAATAATATAGCTGAGGTTTCGGGGTCAATGGCGTCGTATCATAACTCGGAGAAGTTAGAAAGCGAAGGGGGGCTGGGTAGCCATAGTCATTAGGACCATCCAGTGTTAGAGTCATGGTAGACTGGAGTAACTCAGCGGGACCGGCAGCATCTCTGGAGAGAAGGAATGGGGCGACGTTCAGGGTCTCGACCATTCTCCAGCCTGATGTCGGGCAGTACGGAGACTAACGTTTTTTCCTCACCTTCATATGAGGCTTCTATTCATAGAAACATAGAAAATAGGTGCAGGAGTAGGCCATTCGGCCCTTCAAGCCTGCACCGCCATTCAATGTGATCATGGCTGATCATCCAACTCAGTATCCCGTACCTGCCTTCTCTCCATACCCTCTGATCCCCTTAGCCACAAGGGCCACATCTAACTCCCTCTTAAGTATAGCCAATGAACTGGCCTCAACTACCCTCTGTGGCAGAGAATTCCAGAGACCCACCACTCTCTGTGTGAAAAAAGTCCTTCTCATCTCGGTCCTAAAGGATTTCCCCCTTATCCTTAAGCTGTGACCCCTTGTCCTGGACCTCCCCAACATCGGGAACAATCTTCCTGCATCTAGCCTGTCCAACCCCTTAAGAATTTTGTAAGTTTCTATAAGATCCCCCCTCAATCTCCTAAATTCTAGAGAGTATAAACCGAGTCTATGCAGTCTTTGTTCATAAGACAGTCCTGACATCCCAGGAATCAGTCTGGTGAACCTTCTCTGCACTCCCTCTATGGCAATAATGTCCTTCCTCAGATTTGGAGACCAGAATTGTACGCAATTCTGGAGTTTAGACGGATGACAGGGAATTTCATTTCGGAGTCACGTGAGTGAATCCCTCATCGCAACTCCTCATAAAATAAAGATCAAACTTCAAACTGGTAAGTTCTCATTTAATCTTACTATCTTATAGAAACATATAAAATTATAAATGGACTGATCAACCTAGATGCAGGAAAAATGTTCCCAAAGTTGGGGCGAGTCCAGAACCAGGGGCCACAGTCTTAGAATAAAGGGGAGGCCATTTAAGACTGAGGTGAGAAAAAACATTTTCACCCAGAGAGTTGTGAATTTATGGAATTCCCTGCCACAGTGGGCAGTGGAGGCCAAATCACTGGATGGATTTAAGAGAGAGTTAGATAGAGCTCTAGGGGCTGGTGGAGTCAAGGGATATGGGGAGAAGGCAGGCACGGGTTATTGATTGGGGACGATCAGCCATGATCACAATGAATGGTGGTGTTGGCTCGAAGGGCCGAATGGCCTCCTCCTGCACCTATTTTCTATGTTTCTAAAATGTGGTCGGAGACAGTAAGACTGGTGAGCGAACTGGGAAGGGGGAGGGGACAGAGAGAGAGAGGGAAAGCAAGGACTACTTGAAGTCAATGTTCACACCGCTGGGCTGTAAGCTGCCCAAGCGAAATATGAGGTGCTGTTCCTCCAGAACACTCTTGGAGGCATATGTAACCATATAACCATATAACAATTACAGCACGGAAACAGGCCATCTCGGCCCTTCCAGTCCGTGCCGACCATTTATTTTCCCCTAGTCCCATCTACCTGCACTCAGACCATACCCCTCCATTCCCTTCCCGTCCATATACCTATCCACTTTACTTTTAAATGTTAAAATCGATCCTGCCTCCACCACTTCTGCAGGAAGCTCATTCCACACAGCCACCACTCTCTGAGTAAAGAAGTTCCCCCTCATGTTACCCCTAAACGTCTGTCCCTTAATTCTCATGTCATGCCCTCTTGTTTGAATCTTCCCTACCCTCAATGGGAAAAGCTTATCCACGTCAACTCTGTCTATCCCTTTCATCATTTTAAAGACCTCAATCAAGTCCCCCCTTAACCTTCTGCGCTCCAAAGAATAAAGACCTAACTTGTTCAACCTTTCTCTGTAACTTAGTTGCTGGAACCCAGACAACATTCTAGTAAATCTCCTCTGTACTCTCTCTATTTTGTTGACATCCTTCCTATAATTAGGCAACCAAAATTGTACACCATTCTCCAGAATTGGTCTCACCAATGCCTTGTACAATTTTAACATTACTTCCCTACTCCTATATTCAATGCTCTGATTTATAAAGGCCAGCACACCAAAAGCCTTTTTTACCACCCCATCTACATGCGATTCCACCTTCAGGGAACTGCACAGTTACCCTCATCAATTTCCCTAGTAACCTCTTTAAAAAATTCAAGAAGGTTTGTCAAACATGACCTTCCAGGCACAAATCCATGTTGACTGTTCCTGATCAGACCCTGTTTATCCAAATGCTTATATA
Source organism: Raja brachyura (assembly GCA_963514005.1). Next base: position 119,604,457 of record OY740784.1, read on the forward strand.
TATTATCTCTAAGTATCCTTTCCATTAATTTGCCCACCACTGACGTCAAACTAACAGGTCTATAATTGCTAGGTTTATTCTTTGAACCCTTTTTAAACAATGGAACAACATGCGCAGTACGCCAATCCTCCGGCACTATTCCCGTTTCTAATGACATTTGAAATATTTCTGTCATCGCCCCTGCTATTTCTACACTAACTTCCCTCAATGTCCTAGGGAATATCCTGTCAGGACCTGGAGACTTATCCACTTTTATATTTTTCAAAAGTGTCAATACTTCCTCCTCTTTGAATCTCATAGTTTCCATAGCTACTCTACTTTTTTCCCTTATCTCACAGAGTTCAATATCCTTCTCCTTGGTGAATACCGAAGAAATTAAATTGTTCAATATCTCCCCCATCTCTTTTGGCTCTGCAGATAGCTGTCCATTCTGGCTCTCTAATGGTCCAATTTTATCCCTCGTTATCCTTTTGCTATTAATATAACTGTAGAAACACTTTGGATTTACTTTCACCTTTCTTGCCAAAGCAACCTCATATCTTCTTTTAGCTTTCCTAATTTCTTTCTTAAGATTCTTTTTACATTCTTTATACTCCTCTAGCACCTCGTTTACTCCATGCCTCCTATAATTATTGTAGATATCTCTCTTTTTTCGAACCAAGTGTTCAATTTCCCTTGAAAACCATGGCTCTTTCCAAATTTAATAGCTTAAAGGGCCTATCCCACAGGCGATTTTTCCGGCGACTACAGGTGACTAGGTTGTCGCCACATGGTCGCGGGGTGACGCCTGTACGGTCGTGAGTCGTCTCCTCAAGTCACGTAAAGAGTCGAGACATTTTTCTGGTTGCCGCTGAATTTTGAAATGTTCAAAACTTTTCGGCGACTGTGGGCTTGACGTAGCTTGACTTCCCCTGACGTTGGTGCTGTCGTAGGTTGTCGCCGGGGTGACGCAGGTTGCCGCCGGGCGCTGACTTCGGCAAATTCCATCGGCGACTACTTACGCCAACCTACGTCAAGCGGCGACAGGTACCTGCGGCTGAATTGTCCTCAGTTGTCGCCGACAGGGTCGTTGCTTGCCGTAGCTTTTCCGGCGACCTGCTGCGGCCTGTGACAGCGCCGAAAAAAATCGCCTTAAGTGGGCCAGGCGCCCTTTATTCCCTTCATCGTGCATCTGTTCACTCAGGGCGGCTCGATTGCGATGAACACCTCTTGTCTTTCCGCTGACTGGCTACCCTCAATGCAACCTCGGTACTCGTGACCACAAACTAATTGAATTCCAAACGATACCTCGGGACGGTGAGAGGCTTTTTGGTGTTTTTTTTGCCGGTGCACTATACGTAAAGCGCGCAAAAGAGTCGCCGCGTTTCCAGCCACGACGAGTTGACATGTGGTCACTCTTTATTCCCGGCGGCACCCCTCCATCGTCGGGACCCTCTCTGTCTTTCCGGGCGCCCCCCCCCCCCCCCCCCCCCCACAGGTCCTGTTCTCAACGTCTCTCCCCTCCCCACCTACCCAACAGGTCTCTGTGTTCTTGGCAGTGCCCCTACACCAAGGCCCCCTTTGTTATCTGAATTACCCGAATGGTGGCCGATTAGGAAAAGGGGAGATGCAGCGAGACCTGGGTGTCATGGTACACCAGTCATTGAAAGTAGGCATGCAGGTGCAGCAGGCAGTGAAGAAAGCGAATGGTATGTTAGCATTCATAGCAAAAGGATTTGAGTATAGGAGCAGGGAGGTTCTACTGCAGTTGTACAGGGCCTTGGTGAGACCACACCTGGAGTATTGTGTACAGTTTTGGTCTCCAAATCTGAGGAAGGACATTCTTGCCGTAGAGGGAGTACAGAGAAGGTTCACCAGACTGATGGTTACACAAAAAGCTGGAGAAACTCAGCGGGTGCAGCAGCATCTAAGGAGCGAAGGAGATAAGCAACGTTTCGGGTCGAGACCCTTCACCAGTCTGATTCCTGGGATGGCAGGACTTTCACGTGAAGAAAGACTGGATAGAATCGGCTTGTACTCACTAGAATTTAGAAGAGGGGGGATCTTATAGAAACTTACAAAATTCTTAAGGGGTTGGACAGGCTAGATGCAGGAAGATTGTTCCCGATGTTGGGGAAGTCCAGAACAAGGGGTCACAGTTTAAGGATAAGGGGGAAGTCTTTTAGGACTGAGATGAGAAAACCATTTTTCATACAGAGAGTCGTGAGTCTCTGGAACTCTCTGCCACAGAGGGTAGTTGAGGCCAGTTCATTGGCTATATTTAAGAGGGAGTTAGATGTGGCCCTTGTGGCTAAGGGGATCAGTGGGTATGGAGAGAAGGCAGGTACGGGATACTGAGTTGGATGATCAGCCATGATCATATTGAATGGCGGTGCAGGCTCGAAGGACCGAATGGCCTACTCCTGCACCTAATTTCTATGTTTCTATGTTTCTATGTTCTCCCTCCCACCCCCCTCTCACACTGGGTCCCCCTTTGTACTTGACAAACCCCACTGGAGAACCCCCCCCCTCCCACATGGTCCCTCTGTTCCTGGTGACCTCTCTCCCCCCCCCCCCCCCAACAACCGGGCCACCCTTTCTTCTCCTTCCCCCCCCCCCCTACACTGGGTCCCCCTCTGTTCCCCCCACTCCCCCTCCCTCCCCCTCCACCGCCCGTCCCCTCTTTGTAACAAAACGGCCCTCCCTCCCTCCACCCCCTTGTTGTGCCCCTCTCACTACCAACCAACAGCCCCCTTAACCCGACCCCCGTCCCCGTCCGTTAACTCTTGCCTCGAGAGAGAGTGGCCGAGGATTTCTGTGCGGGGGGGGGGGGGGGGGTGGTGGGGGGGAATAATGGCCGCCTTTCTTCGGCAGTGCCATCCTGTTCTCTCTCTCTCTCTCTCTCTCTCTCTCTCTGTCTCTCTCTCGCGGCCACCAGTAGCCCCACACACACGCCCCCGCGCTCGGACAAGCTGCTTGGCTCGGTAGCAGCGGGCCGCTCGAAGAGACTGGGCCTTTGTCTCCCGCCCACGTCGTAGATCGACAACTCTCTGGGCCCGGTCAATACGCCCTTTGTTGCCTTCTGTGTCAGCACTAACCCTTCTCTCTTCCTCCCCTCTTCAGATGCCTGACCTTTGCCGAAATTGCCTCAGAGGATGGTGCTCAGACGTCTGGCCCCTCGCTTCCAAATGCCACGGGAATGAGATTAGCACAAATTAGCTTTTCTGCAAAACAAATGATTTTATTGGGTGTTCCCCGCCTTTGGGTTTCTATTAGTTTCCTGGCGCGAACATTTTTCGTCAACCAGTTTCAATTTCGTTGGGACAGGGGTTCGATCCTGACCCCGGGCGCTGTCTGTACGGAGTTTGCATGTTCTCCCCGTGTTTTCTCCGGGTGCTCCGTTTGCCTCCCACACTCCAAAGACGTGCGGGTTTGCAGGGGAATTGGCTCGGGTAAAATAAAGATTGCCCCCTAGTGTGTAGGATAGTGTTAGTGTACGGGGATCGCTGGCCGGCACGGGCTCGGTGGGCCGAAGGGCCTGGTTGCGCACTGCATCTCTAAACTAATCCCCAAACACTAAACTAACTTAACTTCGAAAATCATCTGTCTGTCATGGCGTAGCTGTTTAGTTTGGAGATAGAAACATAGAAACATAGAAATTAGGTGCAGGAGTAGGCCATTCGGCCCTTCGAGCCTGCACCGCCATTCAATGTGATCATGGCTGATCATCCAACTCAGTATCCCATACCTGCCTTCTCTCCATACTCTCTGATCCCCTTAGCCACAAGGGCCACATCTAACTCCCTCTTAAATATAGCCAATGAACTGGCCTCAACTACCCTCTGTGGCAGAGAGTTCCAGAGACCCACCACTCTCTGTGTGAAAAAAGTCCTTCTCATCTCGGTCGTAAAGGATTTCCCGCTTATCCTTAAGCTGTGACCCCTTGTCCTGGACTTCCCCAACATCAGGAACAATCTTCCTGCACCTAGCCTGTCCAGCCCCTTAAGAATTTTGTAAGTTTCTATAAGATCTCCTCTCAATCTCCTAAATTCTAGAGAGTATAAACCGAGTCTATGCAGTCTTTGTTCATAAGACAGTCCTGACATCCCAGGAATCAGTCTGGTGAACCTTCTCTGCACTCCCTCTATGGCAATAATGTCCTTCCTCAGATTTGGAGACCAGAACTGTACGCAATACTCCAGGTGTGGCCTCACCAAGACCCTATACAACTGAAGTAGAACCTCCCTGCTCCTATACTCAAATCCTTTTGCTATGAAAGCTAACATACCATTCGCTTTCTCCACTGCCTGCTGCACCTGCATGCCTACTTTCAATGACTGGTGTACCATGACACCCAGGTGTTGTTGCATCTCCCCTTGTCCTAATCGGCCTAATCCTAATACAGCATGGAAACAGGCCCTTCGGCCCACCGAGTCCAGGCCGACCCACGATCACCCCGTACACTAGCTCTATCCTACGTACTAACGGCAATTTCTTAACCGACAAACCTGTACATCTTTGCAGTGTGGGCACCTGGAGAAAACCCACACAGTCACGGGGAGATACGTAGTCAGGGTCGAACCCTGGTCTCTGGCGCTGAATGAGCTGCTAGAGGTACGAGGTGCCAAGGACCCGGGTTCGATCATGGTTCGATCATGGCTATGGCTGCTGTCTGTGTGGAGTTGGCACGTTCTCCCTGCGACCGTGTGGGTTTCCTCCGGGCGCTCCGGTTTCCTCCCATGTCCCAAAGGGTGCGCTTCCTCTCACATGGTGCGGGTTTGTAGGTTTTTGTAGGGTTTCACCCAGGGAGTGGTGAGTCTGTGGAATCACATTGAGCCATGATCACAATAGGTGCAGGAGTAGCCCATTCGGCCCTTCGAGCCAGCACCGCCATTCAATGTGATCATGGCTGATCATCCCCAATCAGTACCCCGTCCGTGCCTTCTCCCCATATTTCCTGACTCCGCTATCTTTAAGACCCCTATCTAGCTCTCTCTTGGAAGTTTCCAGAGAACCGGCCTCCACCGCCCTCTGAGGCAGAGAATTCCACAGACTCCCAACTCTCTGTGAGAAAAAGTGTTTCCTCGTCTCCGTTCTAAATGGCTTAACCCTTATTCTTAAACTGTGGCCCCTGGTTCTAGACTCCCCCAACATCAGAACATGTTTCCTGTCTCTAGCGTGTCCAATCACTTAACAATATTATATGTTTCAATGAGATCCCCTCTCATCCTTCTAAACTCCAGAGTGTACAAGCCCAGCCGCTCCATTCTCTCAGCATATGACAGTCCCGCCATCCCGGGAATTAACCTGGTGAACCTACGCTGCACTCCCTCAATAGCAAGAATGTCCTTCCTCAAGTTATGGGACCAAAACTGCACACAATACTCCAGGTGTGGTCTCACTAGGGCTCTGTACAACTGCAAAGTCCTTTGCCCAGAGTGGGGGAATCAAGGACCAGAGGACACAGATATAAGGTGAAGAGGAATGATTTAATAGTAGCCTGAGGTGCACCATTTTTACACAAAGGCGGTGGGTGTATGGAATGAGCTGCCTGAAGAGTTTAGTTCAGAGATACAGCGCGGAAACAAGCCCTTCGGCCCACCGAGTCCGCGCCGACCAGCTAACACCTCGCACATTAACGCTATCCTACACACACTAGGGACCAAGCCAATTAACCTGCAAACCTGTACATAGAAACATAGAAACTAGGTGCAGGAGTAGGCCATTCGGCCCTTCGAGCCTGCACCGCCATTCAATATGATCATGGCTGATCATCCAACTCAGTATCCCGTACCTGCCTTCTCTCCATACCCTCTGATCCCCTTAGCCACAAGGGCCACATCTAACTCCCTCTTAAATATAGCCAATGAACTGGCCTCAACTACCCTCTGTGGCAGAGAGTTCCAGAGACGCACCACTCTCTGTGTGAAAAAAGTCTTTCTCATCTCGGTCCTAAAGGATTTCCCCCTTATCCTTAAGCTGTGATCCCTTGTCCTGGACCTCCCCAACATTGGGAACAATCTTCCAGCATCTAGCCTGTCCAACCCTTAAGAATGTTGTAAGTTTCTATAAGATCGCCTCTCAATCTCCTAAATTCTAGATAGTATAAACCGAGTCTATGCAGCCTTTGTAAGACAGTCCTGACATCCTAGGAATCAGTCTGGTGAACCTTCTCTGCACTCCCTCTATGGCAATAATGTCCTTCCTCAGATTTGGAGACCAGAACTGTACGCAATACTCCAGGTGTGGTCTCACCAAGACCCTATACAACTGAAGTAGAACCTCCCTGCTCCTATACTCAAATCCTTTTGCTATGAAAGCTAACATACCATTCGCTTTCTTCACTGCCTGCCTACTTTGGAGTGTTGGAGTACGTCTTTGGAGTGTGGGAGGAAACCGAAGATCTCGGTGGAAAACCCACGCAGGTCACGGGGAGAACGTGCAAACTCCGTACAGACAGCGCCCGTAGTCGGGATTGAACCTGGGTCTCCGGCGCTGCAAGGCGGCAACTCTACCGCTGCGCCACCGTGCCGACCTTATAGATAGTTGACAGTTGAGGCAGGTACCATCGCAATAGTTAAGACAGGGACATGGATAGGACAGTTTTAGCTTTTACTTCAGGAAAACCCGGCACAGTCCCACACTACTTCACATCAATGACAGCGATGTGGAGGTGGTCAGTAGCACAAAGTTCCTGGGGGTGCAGATCACTAACAGTCTGACCTGGTCGAATAACATCTCATCAACAGTTAAGAGAGCGCAGCAGCGGTTGCACTTTCTGCGCCGGATGAGAAGAGCTCACCTCCCCCATCCCATCCTCACCACTTTCTACAGGGGCACCATAGAGAGTATTCTGACCAGCTGTATCTCTGTCTGGTTTGGGGACTGTAAAGCCTCCGACTGGAAGTCCGTGCAGAGAGTGGTGAGGACAGCGGAAAAAATCATCGGGACCTCTCTCCCCTCAATCGGGGATATTGCGACCAAACGTTGCGTGTCTAAGGCCAGCAGTATTATAAAAGACCCCACACATCTCCATCACGGACTGTTCACTCTGCTGCCCTCGGGCAAAAGATATCGCAGCATAAGGAGCAGAACATCAAGGTTCTGCAACAGCTTCTTCCCACGAGCCATCAGACTCCTGAATGCCATGTAATGGGCCGCCACCATTGTCTATTTATCCTTTTTATCCATTTTATCCATGTTTATCCTTCTGTTAATTTATCGTGTTGCACAGGGAGCCAAATGCAACGGAATTTCGTTTGGAACTGCATATATCAATGTATTTCTAAATGACAATAAAGTTTGTTTGACTTTGACTGTTGACTAGTTTATTGTCCCGTGTACCGGGGTACAGGGAAAAGCTTTTGTTGCGGGCTAACCAGCCAGCGGAAAGACAATACGTGATTACAATCGAGCCGTTCACAGTGTTTAGATACATGATAAGGGAATAACGTTTAGTGCAAGGTAAAGTCAGTAAAGTCCGATCGATTTCCCTCCTGGGATAAATAAAGTTCTCAAATCAAGTCAAAGTCAAGTCAAACAAACTTTATTGTCATTTAGAAATACATTGATATATGCAGTTCCAAACGAAATTACGTTGCATTAACGTATCGTACCGTATCGTACAGCATACATTTAAAAAAAAAATTAGATTAGATTCTTTATTTGTCATTCAGACCTTTCGGTCTGAACGAAACTCTGTTCCCCTGCAGTCATACATATAATTAAAAATAAATAAATAAAAATGACAGAACACACAATAAACACATATTTAACATCCACCACAGTGAGTTCACCAAACACCTCCTCACTGTGGTGGAAGGCAAAGTCTTAAAGTCTGTGTCTCTTCCCTCTTTGTTTCCCTCTGCGCCGAGGTGATCCCGGCCTCAGATGCCGCGACCGCACTGGGCGATGGTAAGTAAGTCCCGCGGTTCAACCGAGCTCCATGAATGGGCCGGTTCAACTCCGCGGCCTGGGGGGTCCACCGGGCCCGTGGTCGGGCCGCTGCAACCGCTCCGGGACCAAGTCGGGTCGCCGCCCCGGGACCGAGTCGGGTTTCCGCCGCCGCTATCGCCGCCGCCGCTGCTGGAACCGCTCCGGTAGTCGGGCCGCTGCTGCCGCCGCCGCCGCTGCTGGAACCGCTCCGGTAGTCACTGGAACCGCTCCGGGAGTCGGGCCGCTGCTGCCGCCGCCGCCGCTGCTGGAACCGCTCCGGTAGTCGGGCCGCCGCCGCTGCTGGAACCGCTCCGTGAGTCGGGCCGCCGCCGCCGCCGGAACTGCTCCAGGAGTCGGGCCGCCGCCGCTGCTGCCGCCGCCGCTGCTGGAACCGCTGGGGGCCCGAGGCCGCCAGCTCCGCCATTAGGCCTCGGCGCAGACAGAGACGGGGAATACGACAGAAAGTCGCACCCCCCCCCCCCCCTCTCAGAAGGAAGAGACCCGGACATGTTACTCCCCCCCCCACCCACATACACACACAATCCAACAAAACGAACGAACCCAACCAAAAACAGGACATAAAAATAAAATCACAGACAGACTGCAGGTGGGCCGCAGCTGTTAACCCAGCGCCGCCATCTTGGACGTACGATATGATACATATCGCATCATATCGTATCAATGATAGTCCAAGGATTATCAACGATAGTCCGAGGGTAAGTGGGATAACCTAGTACTAATGTGAACGGATGATCGTTGGTCGGCAGCGACTCGTTGGGCCGAAGGGCCTGCATTATCTCTGAACCAGACATACATCTCCACTCATCGAGTCATCGAGTGATGCAGTGTGGAAACTGGCCCTTCGGCCCACACCAGCCAACACGTCCCATCAACACTAGTCCCACCTGCCTGCGTTTGGTCCACATCCCTCCAAACCTGTCCTAGCCATGTACCTGTCGAACTGTTTCCTAATCGTTGGGATAGTCCCAGCCTCAACTACCTCCTATGGCAGCTTAGGATACACCCACCACCCTTTGTGTGAAAAAGTAGGTAGCAGTAACTTTTTGGGATGGGGGCTTTCTGAAAGTAGAGGTGGGGGGTAATTGGGGGCTAGAGGTATGTAAAGGATAATTCAGGGCCAGCAACAGATGACCAAGGAAGAGTAGAGCCCACAATGGCCCATTGTTGGCTGAGCACAAGTAAATGCCGCCCGAATTATCTTGTGCAGGAAGGAACGGCAGATGCTGTTTTAAACCGAAGAAAGACAGAAAATGCTGGAGCAACTCAGCGGGACGGGCAGCATCTCCGGAGAGAAGGAATGGGTGACGTTTGGGGTCGAGACCCTTCTTCGGACTGGTTGGGGATAAGGTAAAACGAGAGACTTAGATGGTGATGTGGAGAGATAAAGAACGATGAATGAAAGACAGGCAATAAAGTAACGATGATATTATCTTTCTCCACGAGGTTTTGGAGATGTTGATTGGAAAACTTGTGTTGATGATTGAAGTCTCGTGTTACTCAAAGATTCCATCACGATCTCCCATATCACACCCAAAATGTATTTCTGTTGGCAAAGGTGTTTATGCTTTAGAATTTTGCATTTATTCTCTCAGTTCCCTCAAATGATTCTCTATACCTATAGTCCTCGAGTGATACAGCGTGGAAAGAGGCCCTTCGGCCCAACTCGCCCACACCGGCCAACAATGTCCCATCTACACTAGTCCCACCTGCCTGCGCTTGGTCCATATCCCTCCAAACCTGTCCCATCCATGTACCTGTCGAAATGTTTCTTAAATGATGGGATAGCCCCAGCCTCAACTACCTCCTCCGGCAGCTTGTTCCGTCCACCCACCACCCCTTGAGTGAAAAAGTTTCAATAGACGACCGACAATAGGTGCAGGAGGAGTAGGCCATTCGGCCCTTCGAGCCAGCACCGCCATTCAATGTGATCATGGCTGATCATCCCCAATCAGTACCCCGTTCCTGCCTTCTCCCCATATCCCCTGACTCCGCCATCTTTCAGAGGCCTATCTAGCTCTCTCTTGAAAGTATCCAGAGAACCGGCACACCACTAGTCAAGGGCCTCCAGTCCCGAGAAGCAACCTTCCACCATCACCCTCTGCTTCCTTCCATGGAGCCAATTTGCTACCCATCCAGCTATCTCTCCTTGGATCCCATGGGATCTAACCTTCCAGAGCAGCCTACCATGCGGAACTTTGTTGAACACCTTACTGAAGTCCATGTACACAACATCTACAGCTCTGCCCTCATCAACCTTTGTGGTCACGTCTTCAAAAAAATCAATCAGATTTGTGAGACACGACCTCCCACGTACAAAACCATGCTGACTGTCCCTAATCAGCCCTTGCCCATCCAAATGCCTGTATATCCTATCCCTCAGAATACTCTCTAGTAACTTACCAACTACACATGTTGAGCTCACCGGCCTATAGTTCCCAGCATCCCTTCTTGAAAAGAGGCACAACATTTGCCCCCCTCCATTCTTCCGGCACCTCTCCTGTATTTAAGGACGACTCATAGATTTCAACCAGGGTTCCCGCAATTTCTACTGTAGTTTCCCTCGGATATATCGGATCAAGCATTAAAGATTTGGCGACCTTCATACATGACAGTGCCTTCAGTGCTTCATCGACGGTAACACTGACTGCTCCCAAGACACTTCCAGTGACTGCTCCACGTTCCTCCGACCCCCTGTCTTTCTCCTCGGTAAATGCAGAGGAGAAATACTCATTGAGGACCTTGCTCATCCCCTGTGGCTCCAGACAGAGGTGGCCGCTCTGATTCCTGAGAGATTCCCACTCACTCTCTAGTTACCCTTTTCCCCTTTATGTATTTATGAAATCTTTTGGGATTGTCCTCAATGCAATATTTAAGATGGAGTTAGATGTGGCCCTTGTGGTTAAGGGGATCAGAGGGTATGGAGAGAAGGCAGGTACGGGATGCTGAGTTGGATGATCAGCCATGATCATATTGAATGCCGGTGCAGGCTCGAAGGGCCGAATGGCCTACTCCTGCACCTAATTTTCTACGTATGTCTACGTATCCGCCAGAGCTAACTCCTGGCACCTTTTTGCCTTTCCGATCTCCTTTTTAAGTTTGCTCCTTAGTTCCTGAAACCCCTCCAGGGATGCACTTTATCCCAGCTGCCTATAGCTGTCCCATGCATCCTTCTTGTTTTTGACTAAAAACGTCCCAATTCCCCTCGTCAGCCAAGCTTCCTTACATTTGCCTGCGTTGCCCTTCACTCTAACGGGGACGTACACCTCCTGAACTATCTTCAGTCCACTTTTAAAAACATCCCACTTGGCCGATGTTCCTATCCCCTCAAATAACCTGCTCCAGTCAACTTGGGCGAGACCTTCTCTCATACCCTCAAAGTTGGCCTTGCCCCAGTTGAGCATTTTAACACGTGGACCCTCTGCGTCCCGATCCACAACTATCTTAAACCTAATCGACCTTGTGGTCACTGGTCCTAATCGACCTTGTGGTCACTGGTCCTAATCGACCTTGTGGTCACTGGTCCTAATCGACCTTGTGGTCACTGGTCCTAATCGACCTTGTGGTCACTGGTCCTAATCGACCTTGTGGTCACTGGTCCTAATCGACCTTGTGGTCACTGGTCCTAATCGACCTTGTGGTCACTGGTCCTAATCGACCTTGTGGTCACTGGTCCTAATCGACCTTGTGGTCACTGGTCCTAATGACCTTGTGGTCACTGGTCCTAATGACCTTGTGGTCACTGGTCCTAATGACCTTGTGGTCACTGGTCCTAATCGACCTTGTGGTCACTGGTCCTAATGACCTTGTGGTCACTGGTCCTAATGACCTGTGGTCACTGGTCCTAATCGACCTTGTGGTCACTGGTCCTAATCGACCTTGTGGTCACTGGTCCTAATCGACCTTGTGGTCACTGGTCCTAATCGACCTTGTGGTCACTGGTCCTAATGACCTTGTGGTCACTGGTCCTAATGACCTTGTGGTCACTGGTCCTAATGACCTTGTGGTCACTGGTCCTAATGACCTTGTGGTCACTGGTCCTAATCGACCTTGTGGTCACTGGTCCTAATGACCTTGTGGTCACTGGTCCTAATGACCTTGTGGTCACTGGTCCTAATCGACCTTGTGGTCACTGGTCCTAATCAACCTTGTGGTCACTGGTCCTAATGACCTTGTGGTCACTGGTCCTAATGACCTTGTGGTCACTGGTCCTAATCGACCTTGTGGTCACTGGTCCTAATCAACCTTGTGGTCACTGGTCCTAATGACCTTGTGGTCACTGGTCCTAATGACCTTGTGGTCACTGGTCCTAATCGACCTTGTGGTCACTGGTCCTAATCGACCTTGTGGTCACTGGTCCTAATCGACCTTGTGGTCACTGGTCCTAATGACCTTGTGGTCACTGGTCCTAATGACCTTGTGGTCACTGGTCCTAATGACCCCCATATCCCTTGACTCCACCAGCCCCTAGAGCTCTATCTAACTCTCTCTTAAATCCATCCAGTGACTTGGCCTCCACTGCCCTCTGTGGCAGGGAATTCCACAAATTCACAACTCTCTGGGTGAAAACGTTTTTTCTCACCTCAGTCTTAAATGACCTCCCCTTTATTCAAAGACTGTGGCCCCTGGTTCTGGACTCGCCCAACATTGGGAACATTTTTCCTGCATCCAGCTTGTCCAGTCCTTTTATAATTGTATATGTTTCTATAAGATAGCCCCCCTCATCCTTCTAAACTCCAGAATACAGTGAATACAGAATACAGGCCAGTGAATACAAGCCTAGTCTTTTCAATCTTTCCTCATATGACATCTCCTGGTACATTTTTTCTTCTAATTCCCATTGACTATTTGGGGGTCTGTAGCACACCCCCAACAAGGTGATCATCCCTTTCGTGTTCCTCAGCTCCACCCATAGAATCTCACTAGATGAACTGTCCGTAACGTCACTTCCGAACACAGCCATGACATCCTCCTTAACCAACAATGCAATCCCCCCACCTTCCCTTTTTCCCTCACCCCTGTCTTTCCTGAAGCTCCTGTTCCCCGGAACTTTGCGCTGCTGCCCTGCCCCTCCCTTAACCAGGTGTCCGTCATGGCTGCAACATTCCCAGTCGCTCGTACCTATCCACGCCCTAAGCTCATCTGCCTTATCCGTCAGGCCCCTTGCATTAAAATACGTGCAGTTTAAACCAACCCTCCTTCCTCTCTCTCCGCCTTTCACCTGGCCTGTTCTGTCAAAAAGGCCGGCAGCATCATCAAGGACCCACACCACCCTGGCCACACACTCATCTCCCTGCTACCTTCAGGTAGAAGGTACAGGAGCCTGAAGACTGCAACATACAGGTTCAGGAATAGCTCCTTCCCCACAGCCATCAGGCTATTAAACGCAACTCAAACAAATCTCTGAACCATTATCTGTTTATTCGCACTTTATCTATTTTACTTACAGAGAAAGCTAGGTCTTTATTCTTTGGAGCGCAGAAGGTTAAGGGGGGACTTGATTGAGGTCTTTAAAATGATGAAAGGGATAGACAGAGTTGACGTGGATAAGCTTTTCCCATTGAGGGTAGGGAAGATTCAAACAAGAGGGCATGACATGAGAATTAAGGGACAGAAGTTTAGGGGTAACATGAGGGGGAACTTCTTTACTCAGAGAGTGGTGGCTGTGTGGAATGATCTTCCTGCAGAAGTGGTGGAGGCAGGATCGATTTTAACATTTAAAAGTAAAGTGGATAGGTATATGGACGGGAAGGGAATGGAGGGGTAAGGTCTGAGTGCAGGTAGATGGGACTAGGGGAAAATAAATGGTCGGCACGGACTGGAAGGGCCGAGAGGGCCTGTTTCCGTGCTGTAATTGTTAAATGGTTATATGATTATTTATTCATGTGTGTGTATATATTTATATAATGGTATATGGACACACTGATCTGTCCTGTCGTCAATGCCTACTATGTCCTGTTGTGCTGAAGCAAAGCAAGAATGTCAATGTCCTATCTGGGACACATGACAATAAATGCTCTTGACTTGACACTAATCTTTCCCACACCACCCTCCATGCCAACTTCTAGCCTCTCATGTGCCTCTATCCTGCACGAGATTCCACTCCCCTGCTCTAGTTTAAACCCTCCCGTGAAGCATTCGCAAACCTGCCCGCTAGGATGTTGGGCCCCCTCCAGTTAAGGTGCTTTTGTACAGATCACCCCTGCCCCAGAATCGATCCCAATGATCCAGAAACCGGAATCCCGGCCCCCTGCACCAACTCCTCAGCCACACATTAAGAATAAGGGATAAGTCATTTGGAACGGAGACAAGGAAACACAGAGAGTGGTGAGTCTGTGGAATTCTCTGCCTCAGAGGGCGGTGGAGGCCGGTTCTCTGGATACTTTCAAGAGAGAGCTAGATAGGGCTCTTAAAGATAGCGGAGTCAGGGGACATGGGGAGAAGGCAGGAACGGGGTACTGATTGGGGATGACCAGCCATGATCACATTGAATGGCGGTGCTGGCTCGAAGGGCCGAATGGCCTACTCCTGCACCTATTGTCTATTGTCTACTGTCTAGTTGGATGCCGCTGCCCAGCTGAGTTGGATGATCAGCCATGATCACATTGAATGGCGGTGCAGGCTCGAAGGGCCGAACGGCCTCCTCCTGCACCTATTTTCTATGTTTCTATGTTTCTATGTCTAGTCTTCTTCTTCTAGCAATGTTACAAAATTTTGAGATTTAAAAAATCAAGTCTGCAATTTATCCCATCAGATAAAGCATAAAAATAAGTTTAATTTGACACCTAATTCACTTTCATATCTTCAGTATTAAAAAAGTTAGGGCCATTTTCATACTCGGAAATTAGCAACTTGCTCCCCATTGCTTTTCTATTGACTTTGTCACAAAAGTTGTGATCAAGGACAGTCAAAAGCCCATAAATTCCTTAAAATTTAAGAGAACTGAAAGAAATTTTCAGTTATTATAGATTGAAGTATTCTGAAACAAATATGAAACAATCTTACTTGGATGACCTGAAATGAAAGCATATAATTAGTTAGTTACCCAATTGTAGCCAATTACAAAATTCAATTACTCGATCTAAACGTTTATCAATTTCTTAAGAAAAAATTAAAAGAACATTTAAAGCCTAAGTGTCCAATTAACAGTCACACAATAATTCACAATAAAACATGATTTTTAAATCTAATTGTCATTAACTTATAGGCCAAATTGAAGGAATTCAGTGTTTAATGCCTGTAAATTAATGGGCATTTTAAACGGCTTGCGAGTGGGATTTTCTGGAACGCGCTGTATTGGAACGTTGCGGTTGTGGTGAATTTAAACCCCATATCAGCAGGAAAAATTCTGCCGGTTCGTATGGGGGCTAAATCACCGTTTCACAACATGAAATATTGATTAAAGTCCCCTAAAAAAGCAAGTTTATATGAAAAAATAAACAGCTTTCACTTACCTGTCCCCTACGTAAAATCCTTCCCGTTGTCGGCGTTCACGGCATTGGGAGCTAATTTTTATTTTACTGCAGCAATTAAGTAGTCGGGCTATTTATTTAAAAAAACGGACTTACCGGCAGTCGGAACGCATCTCCAAAAATAGATCGCACTCCGAGAAAATAATGCTCCGGATTGCAAGGGGAAAACCGCATTTCAACCCCGCCACCCCCCCCTTAAAGGCGCTAAAGTCGCGCACACGGCCAGCGGCAGAACTGCAGCACCGCTAAAGGTAAGTTTTGTAACATTCCTACTTCTTCCTGTGTGTGGCGTGCACAGCCTAAAGTTGTAGGACAACTTGGGGTTACACAAAAAGCTGGAGAAACTCTAGGGAGCGAAGGAGACAGGCGACGTTTCGGGTCGAGACCCTTCTTCAGACAACTTGTAGGACAACTTGTTCTGTTTGATCTTCTGTTTGTGCACGCCAGGTTGATTGCATTTGTTGAAACAGGGTGGACCACGTGAAGGATGCAATCTCCCAGCCCGTCTATTGTCTATTCATATCCTTGTACTCTTACCTTCACTAGCACGAGGTACTGGAAACAATCCTGCATTCACTACTCTGCAGGTCCTGCTTTTCAGTCTTCTGTCCAATTCCGTAAACTCGTGTTGCAGAACCTCCTTCCCCTGCCGACCCTATATCATCCGTGCAGCCGCCCCGAGACGTCCGTTCCCAAGAGGGTGCACCTTCCCTGGAGAGGGAACACACACGCGGTGTCCACAGGGGCTGCGGAGGCCTTCCATGAACCCTGGTCACCGCAGGAGGTCGAATGTATTATTGATAGAAATGTTAATATTTTAATTTGATAACTTTCTTTGTAAAATGCCAATATAGGCAATCTCTGATCGTGTTACTATTTTGTATTTGTTTGCTCTGAATAAAAGTATTTTGTTAAAAAAAAAAAAAGAGGGTGCGCCTGTTTTTCGGTCGGTACGGCCACCGCGGTCTCCAGCGCTCCACGCTTGCTCCTCTGTCTCACAGTCACCCACCGTCGCTCTTCCTCTATCCTTATATCGGCTTGCACTCGCTAGAATTTAGAAGATTGAGGGGGGATCTTATAGCAACTTACACAATTCTTAAGGGGTTGGACAGGCTAGATGCAGGAAGACTGTTCCCGATGTTGGGGAGGTCCAGAACAAGGGGTCACAGTTTAAGGATAAGGGGGAAGTCTTTTAGGACCGAGATAAGAAAATTATTTTTCACGCAGAGAGTGGTGAATCTGCGGAATTCTCTGCCACGGAAGGTAGTTGAGGCAAGTTCATTGGCTATATTTAAGAGGGAGTTAGATGTGGCCCTTGTGGCTAAAAGGATCAGGGGGTATGGAGAGAAGGCAGGTACGGGATACTGAGTTGGATGATCAGCCATGATCATATTGGTCGCCCAATTATAGGAAGGATGTCAACAAAATAGAGAGGGTACGGAGGAGATTTACTAGAATGTTGCCTGGGTTTCAACAGCTAAGTTACAGAGATAGGTTGAATAAGTTAGGTCTTTATTCTCTGGAGCGCAGAAGGTTAAGGGGGGACTTGATAGAGGTCTTTAAAATGATGAGAGGGATAGACAGAGTTGATGTGGACAAGCTTTTCCCTTTGAGAATAGGGGTGATTCAAACAAGAGGACATGACTTTAGAATTAAGGGACAGAGGTTTAGGGGTAACATGAGGGGGAACTTCTTTACTCAGAGAGTGGTAGCGGTGTGGAATGAGCTTCCAGTGGAAGTGGTGGCGGCAGGTTCGTTGGTATCATTTAAAAATAAATTGGATAGGCATATGGATGAGAAGGGTATGGAGGGTTATGGTATGAGTGCAGGCAGGTGGGACTAAGGGAAAAAAGTTGTTCGGTACGGACTTGAAGGGCCGAGATGGCCTGTTTCCGTGCTGTAATTGTTATATGGTTATTGAATGGCGGTGCAGGCTCGAAGGGCCGAATAGCCTACTCCTGCACCTATTTTCTATGTCTCTATGGTTCTATCCTCGGTGTGATGACTTCATTGTAGCTCTTGTCCAGGAGACTCTCGTTTTCCCGGACGGCCCGTGAGGTCATCCAGCTGCTTCTCCAGTTCCCCAACGCATTAGTTCAGGAGCTGCACCTGGACGCAATGTCTGCAGGTGTAGCACTCCAGAAGCACCAGCAGTGTTGTCCCTGACTTCCCACTTCCTCCAGAGAAACACACTGCACCCACCTGCCTGCCATTACTTCAGTGGACAAAAACAAATCACAAATTTCAAATCAGCTTTAGCCTCCTTGCCTGAGTCTCCTCGCCGAAGATTCTCGAGCCAAAGACTCACACTTTACTCACCAAGGCACCTCATCTCTGTCTGATCACCCCTCATCCTCCTGGGCTCCAAAGAATTCAAGGGCGACGTTTCGGGTCGAGGCCCTTCTTCAGACTGATGTCAGGGGAGCGGGCGGGACAGAGATAGAATGTAGTCGGAGACAGTTAAGGGCTCAGCCAAATGTGGTCGCTTGAGGCGGGGCAGGTCCCGCTTCGAAGCGCGGAGGCGTATGGAGTTGTGCGGGGCTGGTCCTGACATCGCGCGGGTCTCCGAAAATCCAGCACGGTCCGAAAATGTCGTGCGCCAACAGCCTGTCGCCCTCTGAGGCAGAGAATTTCACGGACTCACAACTCTCTGTGTGAAAAAGTGTTTCCCCGTCTCCATTCTAAATGGCTTTCCCCTTCTTCTTACACAGCGGGAACAGAGATGAGGAACACAGACTCACAACTCTCTCTTTTTCTCGCAGAGAGTTGTGAGTCTGTGGAATTCTCTGCCTCAGAGGGCGGTGGAGGCCGGTTCTCTGGATGCTTTCAAGAGAGAGCTGGATAGGGCTCTTAAAGATAAGGGATAATGAGAGAAGGCAGGAACGGGGTACTGATTGGGGACGATCAGCCATGATCACATTGAATGGCGGTGCTGGCTCGAAGGGCCGAATGGCCTACTCCTGCACCTATTGCCTATTGTCTATTGTCCATTGCCACTGTCGTATCCGCCTCCACCACTGCCCCTCACTGAATCTCGGCAGCCTTCAGAGGGGCGTTACATTAAACTTGGCCTCGCGGTTTATTAGTTCCGAGAGTAACGTTCCCAGGCAGGTGTCTCAGTTGCAGTTGCGGTCATGGGAAGAACTGCTCGGGGGTGTGGAACTGCTGCAATATATTTTATTTTGAGCAGCGAGCTGTGAACATACTCCTCGATTTTCCATGCTGAACACACACACACACACACACACATGCAGGCACATTTATTTCCTGGATATTGGCAAAGGAGACAGCATTTTCCAAATCGTCCGTCCTTCCTGCCATCTGGTTGGGACCCTCCCGCGACGGTTCACCAGAGATCGCATGTTCGGTAGGCCCCCTTGAGATCGGGATGGACACAAACTCCTGCCAACTTCTCCGACGCCTCTACCGCTGAGTCCTCTCGTGACCCAGTGCGGGGCCCCCCCTGTCGTCTCATCCCTTCGAATACCTCGGTTTGCTGAGCTGTTTAGGAAAGAACTGCAGATGCTAGGTGAATCGAACGCTGGAGTAGCTCGGCGGGCGAGGCAGCATCCGTGGAGAGAAGGAATTGGCGACGTTTCGGGCCCAGACCCTTCTCTCCATAGATGCTGCCTCACCCGCCGAGCTAACGGCTTGTCCCACTTAGAAACATAGACACATAGTTGCAGGAGTAGGCCATTCGGCCCTTCGAGCCTGCACCGCCATTCAATATGATCACGGCTGATCATCCAACTCAGTATCCCGTACCTGCCTCCTCTCCATACCCCCTGAACCCTTTAGCCACAAGGGCCACATCTAACGCCCTCTTAAATATAGCCAATGAACTGGCCTGTAGCCAATGAACTTGGGGGTCACTTGGGGGTCATTTGCGCGGCGTTTACGCGACATCATTCACGACGCATTACGCGCGTGGAGACGTAGGCAGTGACTAGCGCGGCGCCCCAGGACTTTGGCATGACACCCATGTGGGACAGCCCCTTTACTCCAGCATTTTGTGTCCACCCTCTGTGTAGAACCACCTACACCATCTCCTGCGGATTCTTTCCAATTAGACCCACCCAATTCTAATGAGTGCCTTGAGGTTATATGCTCGGGCAATGGGTTGGTTGGGTCTCCGTCCATCTGCGAGAGGCGATTGCGAGCATTGCCAGCAACTTCAGGCCCTGTAATCTGAGGAAGTATCTGCTGGCTCTGGACAGGGTCCAGAGGAGGTCCACCAGAATGATCTCAGGAATGAGTGGGTTGACCTATGTTGAGCGTTTTTGTCGGCACCGGGCCTGTACTCGCTGGAGTTTAGAAGGATGAGGGGGGGGGGTGCCACATTGAAACGTACAGAATAGTCAAAGGCCTGGATAGAATGAATGTGGAGAGGATGTTTCCACTAGTGGGAGAGTCTAGGACCAGAGGGCACAGCCTCAGAATTAAAGGACGCTCTTCTAGGAAGGAGATGAGGAGGAATTTCTTTAGTCGAGGGGTGGTGAATCAGTGGAATTCGTCGCCACAGACGGCTGAGGAGGGCAAGCAAATGGATATGTTTAAGGCGGAGATAGATAGATTCTTGGCTAGTACGGGTGTTGTGGGGAGAACAGGGTTGAGCGGGAAAGATGATTGAATGACGGAATAGACTTGACGGGCCAAATGGCCTCACTCTGCCCCTATCACTGATGATGGTTTTACTGAGGTACAGTGAAAATCTTTTGTTGCGTGCTATCCAGTCAGACAATCGAGCCGTTTACAGTGAACAGATACTTGATAAGAGAATATTGTTCATTGCAAGGTAAAGCCAGCAAAGTCCGATCAAGGATAGTCCGAGGGTCACCAATGAGGTGGATAGTAGTTCAGGACCGCTCTCTGGTTGTGGTAAGATGATACCATTGATGGTGTTAGATTTGCTGAGTAACTCCAGCACTCTGTGCCCTTTTATAAACAAAACTAAACTGCACCATGTGAGATATAGTTTGTGCACACAATCACTACTCAGAAACTAAATCGTGGAAACAAGAAATGCTTTATTCGCGAGTCTGCAGAATCGGGTGCCTCTCCAAGTTGAGACACACCCCGAGCAAAGGAAAAACGTCTATTTTTATACAATTCATTATACAGTCTTTATTGATCGGACTCCTCCCCTTCTGACCCCTTCCAATCAGGGTACTAAGGTTCACAATCTTCCAGCCCTCCCCTCCGTGCGTCTTCAATCATTCCCTCTTCTCCCACATCATACATCGCATGTACATTTAAATTAGGTTCCTTGTCATGAGGGGCGTAAAGTTAATATTCATTGATTTCATTAAGCATGCTCAGTCGCTTTTGCCCTAACCTGCTTAATTGCATTTGACCTAAAGACTAGCTTCTGTGTTGTCAGCTACATTCCTTACCTCATCTTGTTATAGAAACATAGAAACATAGAAAATAGGTGCAGGAGTAGGCCATTCGGCCCTTCGAGCCTGCACCGCCATTCAATGTGATCATGGCTGATCATCCAACTCAGTATCCCGTACCTGCCTTCTCTCCATACCCCCTGATCCCCTTAGCCACAAGTGCCACATCTAACGCCCTCTTAAATATAGCCAATGAACTGGCCTCAACTACCTTCTGTGGCAGAGAATTCCAGAGACTCACCACTCTCTGTGTAAAGAATGTTTTCCTCATCTCGGTCCTAAAGGAATTCCCCCTTATCCTTAGACTGTGACCCCTTGTTCTGGACTCCCCCAACATCGGGAACAATCTTCCAGCATCTAGCTTGTCCAACCCCTTAAGAATTTTGTAAGTTTCTATAAGATCCCCCCTCAATCTTCTAAATTCCAGCGAGTACAAGCCGAGTCTATCCAATCTTTCCTCATATGAAAGTCCTGACCTCCCAGGAATCAGTCTGGTGAATCTTCTCTGTACCCCCTCTATGGCAAGGATGTCTTTCCTCAGATTTGGAGACCAAAACTGTACGCAATACTCCAGGTGTGGCCTCACCAAAACCCTGTACAACTGCAGTAGAACCTCCCTGCTCCTATACTCAAATCCTTTTGCTATGAATGCTAACATACCATTCGCTTTCTTCACAGCCTGCTGCACCTCCATGCCTACTTTCAATGACTGGTGTACTATGACACCCAGGTCTCGTTGCATCTCCCCTTTTCCTAATCGGCCACCATTCAGATAATGCTATGAATGCTAACATACCATTTGCTTTCTTCACTGCCTATTCTACAATGTTACCTACAGCTCTGAAGGACAGGAACGGTTTGTTCGAATCACAAGGTGGTGATTCCAACTATTCGGCCCATCACAAGGTCGGTGGTTTAATCATCTTATCCCTCACAACCAGATGTCTTGTTTTCACACCTTACCCTTCCTTATCTCTGTGTCTCCCTCTCCCCTGACGCGCAGTCCTGAAGAGGGGTCCTGGTCCGAAACGCTACCCGTTCCTTCTCTCCAGAGATGCTGCCTGTCCCGCTGAGTTACTCCAGCATTTTCTGTCCATCTTGGTGGCAAACCAGCATCTGCAGTTCCTTCTCAAAACTAAAGGGAGAGTCTAGGGACTAATGGTCACAGCTTCAGAATTAAAGGACGTTCTTTTAGGAAGGAGATGAGGAGGAATTTCTTCAGTCAGAGGGTGGTGAATCTGTGGAGTTCTTTGCCACAGAAGGCAGTGGAGGCCAAGTCAGTGGATATAATGAAAGTAGAGATAGATAGATCTTGATTAGTTCGGGTGTCGGGGGTTACGGGGAGAAGGCAGGAGAATGGGGTTAGGAGGGAGGGATAGATCAGCCATGATTGAATGGCGGAGCACGCTGACCGGTTGCATCGTGGCCTGGTTCGGCAACTCGAGCGTCCAGGAGCGGAAAAGACTACAGAAAGTTGTGACCACTGCCCGGTCCATCACCGGCTCTGACCCTCCCCACCGTCGAAGGGATCTATCGCAGTCGCTGCCTCAAAAAGGCAGCCGGCATCATCAAGGATCCACACCATCCTGACCACACACTCATCTCCCCGTTGCCATTGGGAAGAAGGTACAGGAGCCTGAAATCTGTAACGTCCAGGTTCAGGAATAGCTCCTTCCCCACAGCCATCAGGCTATTAAACACGACATCAAACAAACTCTGAACTATAACGGCCAATTGCACTTTATCTGTTTATTTATGTGTATGTATAAGGTCTATGGTATATGGACACACTGATCTGTTCTGTATTTTACGCCTACAATATTCTGTTACATAGAAACATAGACAGTAGGTGCAGGAGGAGGCCATTCAGCCCTTCGAGCCTGCACCGCCATTCATTGTGATCATGGCAGATCGTCCCCAATCAATAACCCGTGCCTGCCTTCTCCCCATATCCCTTGACTCCACAAGCCCCTAGAGCTCTATCTAACTCTCTCTTAAATCCATCCAGTGATTTGGCCTCCACTGCCCTCTGTGGCAGGGAATTCCACAAACTCACAACTGAAAACGTTTTTTCTCACCTCAGTCTTAAATGGCCTCCCCTTTATTCTAAGACTGTGGCCCCTGGTTCTGGACTCGCCCAACATTGGGAACATTTTTCCTACATCTAGCTTGTCCAGTTCTTCTATCATTTTATATGTTTCTATAAGATTCCCCCTCATCC
>OY740784.1:119632477-119737477 GCA_963514005.1 Raja brachyura
GCGGCAGAATCGGCTCGGGATTCTCCCAGTTCCCAGCTGCTAGGGGGCCAGGGCTGATCCTTCTCTCCCTCCCAAACCCCACTGAAGATTCCAGATGCAAGAGAGTTTAACGTCATGTGTCCCAGATAGGACAATGAAATCCTTGCTTGCTGCAGCACAACAGAATATAGACGGCATGACTACAGAACAGATCAGTGTGTCCATAGACCATTGAATATGTACACACACACATAACTAAACAGATAAAGTGCAATAGGCTAGTGAAGAAAGGCAGCAGGCAGTGAAGAAAGCCAATGGTGTGTTAGCTTCCATAGCAAAAGGATTTGAGTATAGGAGCAGGGAGGTTCTACTGCAGTTGTACAGGGTCTTGGTGAGGCCACACCTGGAGTATTGCGTACAGTTTTGCTCTCCAAATCTGAGGAAGGACATTCTTGCCATAGAGGGATTGCAGAGAAGGTTCACCAGACTGATTCCTGGGATGTCAGGACTGTCTTATGAACAAAGACTGCATAGACTCGGTTTATACTCTCTAGAATTTAGGAGATTGAGAGGGGATCTTATAGAAACTTACAAAATTCTTAAGGGGTTGGACAGGCTAGATGCAGGAAGATTGTTCCCGATGTTGGGGAGGTCCAGGACAAGGGGTCACAGCTTAAGGATAAGGGGGAAATCCTTTAGGACCGAGATGAGAAGGAATTTTTTCACACAGAGAGTGGTGGGTCTCTGGAACTCTCTGCCACAGAGGGTAGTTGAGGCCAGTTCATTGGCTATATTTAAGAGGGAGTTAGATGTGGCCCTTGTGGCTAAGGGGATCAGAGGGTATGGAGAGAAGGCAGGTACGGGATACTGAGTTGGATGATCAGCCATGATCACATTGAATGGCGGCGCAGGCTCGAGGGGCCGAATGGCCTACTCCTGCACCTAATTTCTATGTTTCTATGTTTCTATGCTATTAATGATCAGAGTTTTGTTTGAGTTGAGTTTAATAGCCTGATGGCTGTGGGGAAGTAGCTATTCCTGAACCTGGTTGTTGCAGTCTTCAGACTCCTGTACCTTCTACCCGGAGGTAGCAGGGAGATGAGTGTGTGGCCAGGGTGGTGTGGGTCCTTGATGATGCTGCCAGCCCTTTTTGAGGCAGCGACTGTGATAAATCCCCTCGATGGAAGGAAGGTCAGAGCCGATGATGGACTGGGCAGTGTTCACTACTTTTTGTAGTCTTTTCCTCTCCAGGGCGCTCAAGTTGCCGAACCAAGCCACGATGCAACCGATCACCAAGTTCTCTACTGTGCACCTGTAGAAGTTAGAGAGAGTCCTCCTCGACATACCGACTCTCCGTAATCTTCTCAGTTTACTCAGAGAGTGGTGGCTGTGTGGAATGAGCTTCCTGCAGAGGTGGCGGAGGCAGGATCGATTTTAACATTTAAAAGTAAAGTGGATAGGTATATGGACGGGAAGGGAATGGAGGGGTATGGTCTGAGTGCAGGTAGATGGGACTAGGGGAAAATAAATGGTCGGCACGGACTGGAAGGGCCGAGTGGGCCTGTTTCCGTGCTGTAATTGTTATATGCTTATATATGGTTCTCAGGAAGTAGAGGCGCTGATGTGCTTTCTTTATCATTGCATCTGTGTTCTCAGACCAGGAGAGATCTTCAGAGGTGTGCCCGCATTCTCCTGCCTTCTCCCCATCTCCCCTGTCACCCGCACTAATCAAGAATCTATCTATCTCTGCCTTAAATAAAATATCCACTGACTTGGCCTCCACAGCCTTCTGCGGCAAAGAATTCCACAGACTCACCACCCTCTGACCAAAGAGATCTCCCCTCATCTCCTTCCTAAAAGAATGTCCTTTCAGTAACACTGGTGGGAAACCTGCTCTCCACATGCACTCAATGCAGGCCTTACAAGTATGTAAGGATGCATTCAAGCCAAACTCAAGTACAATGGGCAGAGCAAAGACAGATATGTAGCTCTCAGCATTGTGGAGCATCAGTTCCAGAGGCAGAGTCCGATGCTCACAATGGTAGGGGCGATCGATCGGGCGGTCAAAAAGATGTTTGGCACGTTGGCCTTCATCAGTCACAGCATTAGAAACATAGAAACATAGACAATAGGTGCAGGAGGAGGCCATTCGGCACTTCAAGCCTGCACCGCCATTCATTGTGATCATGGCTGATCGTCCCCTATCAATAACCCGTGCCTGCCTTCTCCCCATATCCCTTGACTCCACTAGCCCCCTAGAGCTCTATCTAACTCTCTCTTAAATCCATCCAGTAACTTGGCCTCCACTGCCCTCTGTGGCAGGGAATTCCACAAATTCACAACTCTCTGGGTGAAAAAGTTTTTTCTCACCTCAGTCTTAAATGACCTCCCCTTTATTCTAAGACTGTAGCCCCTGGTTCTGGACTCGCCCAACATTGGGAACATTTTTCCTGCGTCTAGCTTGTCCGGTCCTTTTATAATTTTATATGTTTCTATAAGATTCCCCCCCCTCATCCTTCTAAACTCCAGTGAATACAAGCCTAGTCATTTCAATCTTTCCTCATATGACAGTCCCGCCATCCCAGGGATCAATCTCGTGGATCATTGAGCAGAGAAGGTAGACAAAAATGCTGGAGACACTCAGCTGGTGAGGCAGCATCTATGGAGTGAAGGACTAGGTGACGTTTGTCGGGTCGAGACCCTTCTTCGGGTTGAGTTGAGCAGAGGAGGTTGGTGGTCATGTTGCCGTTGTATAATACACGAGTCCATGTTCAGTTCTGTGCATCATGTTATCGAAAAGATGTTGTCGAGCTGGACAGGGTGCAGGGAAGGTTTACAAGGACGTTCGATTTTCCAGCATCTGCAGTTCCTTCTTAAACAGATCTACAAGGACATTGCCATGGCTACAAGGTCTGAGCAATAGGGAGAGGTTGAGTAATAGACAATAGACAATAGACAATAGACAATAGGTGCAGGGGTAGGCCATTCGGCCCTTCGAGCCAGCACCGCCATTCAATGTGATCATGGCTGATCATCCCCAATCAGTACCCCGTTCCTGCCTTCTCCCCATATCCCCTGACTCCGCTATCTTCAAGAGCCCTATCTAGCTCTCTCTTGAAAGCATCCAGAGAACCGGCCTCCACCGCCCTCTGAGGCAGAGAATTCCACAGACTCACAACTCTCTGTGAGAAAAAGTGTTTCCTCATCTCCGTTCTAAATGGCTTACCCCTTATTCTTAAACTGTGGCCCCTGGTTCTGGACTCCCCCAACATCGGGACCATGTTTCCTGCCTCAAGCGTGTCCAAACCCTTAACAACCTTATATGTTTAGGTCGGGTCTCTAATCCAAGGAGCGCAGCAGGATGAGGGGAGATCTTATAGAGGTGTACAAAATCATGAGAGGAATAGATCGGGTAGACGCACAGAGTCTCTTGCCCAGAGTAGGGGAATCGAGGATCAGAGGACATAGGTTTAAGGTGAAGGAGAAAAGATTTAATAGGAATCTGAGGGGTAACTTTTTCACACAAAGGGTGGTGGGTGTATGGAACGAGCTGCCAGAGGAGGTAGTTGATGCTGGGACTATTCCAACATTTAAGAAACAGTTGGACAGGTACATGGATAGGACAGGTTTTGAGGGATATGGGCCAAGAGCAGGCAGGTGGGACTAGTGTAGCTGGGACATTGTTGGCCAGTGTGGGCGAGTTGGGCCGAAGGGCCTGTTTCCACACTGTATCACTCTATGAGTCTAATGGGGTAGAGGTGAATCAGACAGTACCCCAGCTTATGGAAGGGCCGTTCAGAAGCCTGATAACAGAGGGGAAGAAGCTGTTCCTGAGTCTGGCGGTGCGCGCCTTCGAGCTTCATCGCACATTGTCAGCTTTAAAAATAATATTTCAAAAGATTCCCCTTGAATAAAGCTCTTGAATCGCGCGTTGCTGGCCAGGGTCAGAACTCGTGTTGTTTCCACGAGCCAGGTTGGGTTTAGTTTTCGAGATGCGACATGGAGACAGGCCCTTCGGCCCATCGAGTCCATGCCAACCAGCACTATCACCCCGCACTATCGTCCACTATCTGGGGCCAATTGAGCCTACAAACCCGCACGTCTTGGCAGCGTGGCCGGAAGCCGGAGCACCCGGAGGAAACCCACGCAGGTCACCGGGCGGGGGGGGCGGGGGGGGGGGGGGCGGCGGGGGGGGGGTGGCGAACGTACAAACCCTGTACCCGCAGCAGGGAAAATGCTCCCAATGTGCAGGAAAGATAATTATAATGATAATAATTATATCTTTTTATTGTCATTCCACATAAATGCTTGTATATATTTGTATTAGAGGCCATACATATTACAAATAATATAATAATTTTATCAGATATGCATATTACATATTTCCAAAATTATATGGGTATATGAGCATGGGTATTACAAAGCCATATATGTAAGCCTCATTTTTTTTTAATAGCGAAGAGAAAAAAATAAGTAAAGAAAGCATAGAGATTAATTTATAAGGTGTGATTATAATTTTGATTATATGTGAAAGAGAAAGAGAGAGAATTTTTTTTTTTTTAAATAAATTTTTTTTAAAAATCCATATGACTAACAACCAATTATTATACTTGAAGATAGAAACACAGAATGCATCTTAACAATGAAGGATACTTGTTGAGTTTCAATGCCGAGCCCAGCTACCCCTTCATATTAACCATATAACCATATAACAATTACAGCACGGGAACAGGCCATCTCGGCCCTTCAAGTCCGTGCCGAACAACTTTTTTCCCTTAGTCCCACCTGCCTGCACTCATACCATAACCCTCCATACCCTTCTCATCCATATGCCTATCCAATTTATTTTTAAATGATACCAACGAACCTGCCGCCACCACTTCCACTGGAAGCTCATTCCACACCGCTACCACTCTCTGAGTAAAGAAGTTCCCCCTCATGTTACCCCTAAACCTCTGTCCCTTAATTCTAAAGTCATGTCCTCTTGTTTGAATCTTCCCTATTCTCAAAGGGAAAAGCTTGTCCACATCAACTCTGTCTATCCCTCTCATCATTTTAAAGACCTCTATCAAGTCCCCCCTTAACCTTCTGCGCTCCAGAGAATAAAGACCTAACTTATTCAACCTATCTCTGTAACTTAGCTGTTGAAACCCAGGCAACATTCTAGTAAATCTCCTCTGTACCCTCTCTATTTTGTTGGGCGACCAAAATTGTACACCATACTCCAGATTTGGTCTCACCAATGCCTTGTACATGTAACATTACATCCCAGCATCTATACTCAATGCTCTGATTTATAAAGGCTAGCATACCAAAAGCTTTCTTTACCACCCTATCTATATGAGGTTCCACCTTCAAGGAACTATGCACGGTTATTTTAATGCTGATAAATGTGAGGTGCTACACCTGGCAGGACAAATCAAAATAGGACGTACATGGTAAACGGTAGGGAATTGAAGAATACATTTGAACAGAGGGATCTGGGAATAACCGTGCATAGTTCTGGGATGTAATGTTAAAATTGTACAAGGCGTTGGTGAGACCAAATCTGGAGTATGGTGTACAATTTTGGTCGCCCAATTATAGGAAGGATGTCAACAAAATAGAGAGGGTACAGAGGAGATTTACTAGAATGTTGCCTGGGTTTCAACAGCTAAGTTACAGAGATAGGTTGAATAAGTTAGGTCTTTATTCTCTGGAGCGCAGAAGGTTAAGGGGGGACTTGATAGAGGTCTTTAAAATGATGAGAGGGATAGACAGAGTTGATGTGGACAAGCTTTTCCCTTTGAGAATAGGGAAGATTCAAACACGAGGACATGACTTTAGAATTAAGGGACAGAGGTTTAGGGGTAACATGAGGGGGAACTTCTTTACTCAGAGAGTGGTAGCGGTGTGGAATGAGCTTCCAGTGGAAGTGGTGGCGGCAGGTTCGTTGGTATCATTTAAAAATAAATTGGATAGGCATATGGATGAGAAGGGTATGGAGGGTTATGGTATGAGTGCAGGTAGGTGGGACTAAGGGAAAAAAGTTGTTCGGCACGGACTTGAAGGGCCGAGATGGCCTGTTTCCGTGCTGTAATTGTTATATGGTTATATGGTTATTCCCAGATCCCTCTGTTCAACTGTATTCTTCAATTCCCTACCGTTTACAATGTACGTCCTATTTTTCATTTGTCCTGCCAAGGTGTAGCACCTCACATTTATCAGCATTAAACTCCATCTGCCATCTTTCAGCCCATTTTTCCAACTGGCCTAAATCACTCTGTGGACTTTGGAAATCCTCTTCATTATCCACAACACCTCCTATCTTGGTATCATCTGCATACTTACTAATCCAATCAGTGAATGGAGACCATGTTTGTTCGAAAAGCTCGTGTTTATCCATTAGGACAAACCTAATTCTCTCCAATTGCAACGTCTCCAACATTTCCACTGTCCACATTTTAATTGTAGGGGATAATGGTCCCTTCCAGAATTTTAATATTAATTTTTTTCCAATTATTAAACAATAATCAAGAAAATTTCTTTGATTTGCTGTTAATGTTTGATTTGAATCTAAAACACCAAATATTATTAGCTTAGGGTCAGGATTTAATGTGATCTTAAGAACTATGGAAATAATTTTAAAAATCTCAGTCCAATAACTGTTAAGTTGTGTATATATTACAAAACTGTGAGTTAAATCAGCTTCTGTATGCTGACATTTAATATACAATGGTGAAATATTAGGAAAAATTCTATTTAATTTAATTTTTGAGTAATGTAATCTATGTAATACTTTGAATTGTATGTCTGGCATTTAACGAACAGCGATGTATTCGTTGTAAGCTTTCTTCCCAAAAATCTTTTAATATCGGTAAACCCGTTTCATTTTCCCATATTTGTCGAAATGATTCTGTTGTTGGTCATTACACATAAGTGCGACGAGATTTGGTTTGCAACTTCGAGATTCCGGTTTGCAAACCCTCGAGAACAAGGTTTGTAAAAAGGAACGTTTGACCAGTAACATCGACACTGACTAAAGTGCGAGGCTGGGAGAGACAGTCCGTGGGGGTGGGGGTGGTGGGGGGGTGGTACTCAGCAGGGCCGGTTCAGAGCCGCTATAGCTCTGGGGATGAAGCTGTTCCTGAGTCTGGAGGTGCGGGCGGAGAAGGCCTTGTAACGCCTGCCGGAAGGGAGTAGTTCGAACCGTCGGGGGTTACACAAAAAGCTGGAGAAACTCAGCGGGTGCAGCAGCATCTAAGGTGCGAAGGAGATAGGCGATGTTTCGGGTCGAGACCCATCTTTAGAGTAGTTCGAACAGTCCATTACAAGGGTGGGAGGAGTCTTTATGGATGCTGACGGCCTTCCTGAGGCACCGTGTGTGGTAGATGCCCTCCAAGGCTGGTAGCGGTGTCCCAATAATCCGTTGCGCTCTGTGGACAACGTGCTGAAGAGCTCTCCTCTCCGCCTCCGTGCAGCTGAGATACCACACAGAGATGCCATACGTTAGGATGCTCTCTGTGGTGCAGCGGTAGAAGGTCGTCAGCAGCTGTTGGGGCAGACCAGTCCGTTTCAATGTTCTTAGGAAGAACAGTCGTTGCTGTGCCTTTTTGACCAGCGCAGCGGTGTTGGTGGACCATGTGAGGTCCTCTGAGATGTGAGTGCCCAGAAACTTGAAGCTGGACACTCTCTCCACAGTAGATGGAGATTGGGGCATATTCCCCATTCTGTGACCTCCTGAAGTCGATAATCAGCTCCTTGGTCTTGGAGGTGTTTAGCGACAAGTTGTTCCGTGAGCACCAGTCCGCCAGGTTCTGCGCCTCCGCTCTGTAGTTTGTTTCATCCCCGTTGGTGATCAGCCCGATCACCGTTGTGTCGTCTGCAAACTTGACAATGGTGTTGTTGTCAAATGCAGGGACACAGTCGTGGGTGAAGAGGGAGTAGAGCATGGGGCTCAGTACACAGCCCTGTGGTGTGCCGGTGCTCAGGGTGATAGTGGAGGACAGGTGCGGCCCCAGTCTCACTGCCTGTGGTCGTTCCGTCAGAAAATTCAGGATCCAATCGCATATCAGTGAGCTGAGGCCTAGCTGGTGGAGTTTGGTGGTGAGCTTGGTGGGGATGACCGCATTGAAGGCAGAGCTATAGTCAATGAAGAGCATCCTCACGTAGGTGCTCTGTCTTTCCAGGTAGGTCAGGACAGTGTGAAGAGCCACAGACATGGCATCCTCTGTAGATCTATTTGCCCTGTACACAAATTGATGAGAGTCCAATGATGCAAGGATGCTGGATTTGATGTGGGAGAGGACCAGCCTTTCAAAGCACTTCATTGGTATTGGAGTTAGGGCAACCGGGTGGTAGTCATTCAGGTTGGTGACTTTAGACTTTTTCGGCACCGGCACTATGGTAGCTGTCTTCAGGCACTTGGGGACCGTTGCCAGAGATAGAGACAGGTTGAAGATCCTCGTAAATACCTCCGCCAGCTGTACCTCCGCCAGATGTTCCCAATGTTGGGCGAGTCCAGAACCAGGGGCCACAGTCTTAGAATAAAGGGGAGGCCATTTAAGACTGAGGTGAGAAAAAACGTTTTCACCCAGAGAGTTGTGAATTTGTGGAATTCCCTGCCACAGAGGGCAGTGGAGGCCAAGTCACTGGATGGATTTAAGAGAGAGTTAGATAGAGCTCTAGGGGCTAGTGGAGTCAAGGGATATGGGGAGAAGGCAGGCACGGGTTATTGATAGGGGACGATCAGCCATGATCACAATGAATGGCGGTGCTGGCTCGAAGGGCCGAATGGCCTCCTCCTGCACCTATTTTCTATGTTTCTATGTTAACCATATATAACCATATAACAATTACAGCACGGAACAGGCCTTCTCACCCCTTCCAGTCCGTGCCGACCATTTATTTTCCCCTAATCCCATCTACCTGCACTCAGACCATACCCCTCCATTCCCTTCCTGTCCATATACCTATCCACTTTACTTTTAAATGTTAAAATCGATCCTGCCTCCACCACTTCTGCTGGAAGCTCATTCCACACAGCCACCACTCTCTGAGTAAAGAAGTTCCCCTTCATGTTACCCCTAAACTTCAGTCCCTTAAATCTCATGTCATGCCCTCTTGTTTGAATCTTCCCTACCCTCAATGGGAAAAGCTTATCCACGCCAACTCTGTCTATCCCTTTCATCATTTTAAAGACCTCAATCAAGTCCCCCCTTAACCTTCTGCGCTCCAAAGAATAAAGACCTAACTTGTTCGTCTTGTTAGTCAGGATCGAACCGGGGTTCTCCGGCGCGCTGAGAGGGCAACTCTACCATGCCTTCTCATAATCGTGGGCCTCACATTGGGTCTGAATGATTGAGTGTAGGAAGGAAGGCATGTTCTTGGTGAAAGGCCATGTTAGCTTACTATCTGGTGCCTGCATCACACCACTGACCACGCCCCACCGTAGCCCCCACGCTGGCTTTGCCACTCTCAGTAAGTGGTGGAAGACCGCCACCAAGTGGTTGCACACAGTTCCGACCCCTCCCTTCCTCCACACCCCCATTCCGTCAACGGTTTCTCAAGTCCGAAGCTGGCACTTCACTTCCCAAATTCTGGGATCTTGGGTAGATGTGGACGTGGAGAGGATGGTCAATCTCGTGGGGGAGTCTGGGACCAGAGGGCACTTGGTCGGAATTAAAGGCCGTCCCTTTAGAAAGGAGATGAGGAGGGATTTCCCCAGACAGATGGTGACAATAGACAATAGACAATAGGTGCAGGAGTTGGCCATTCGGCCCTTCGAGCCTTCAATGTGACCATGGCTGATCATCAGTGCAGGGGAATTAGCTCAAATGGTAGAGTGCTCACTTTGCATGTGAGAGGTGTGGGAGTTAGGGCAACCGGGCTGGTAGTCATTCAGGTTGGTGACTTTAGACTTTTTCGGCACCAGAACTATGGTAGCTGTCTTCAGGCACTTGGGGACCGTTGCCTAGATAGAGACAGGTTGAAGATCCTCGTAAACACCTCCGCCAGCTGTACCTCCGCCAGAACCAGGGGCCACACAGTCTTAGAGTAAAGGGGAGGCCATTTAAGGCTGAGGTGAGAAAAAACGTTTTTCACCCAGAGAGTTGTGAATTTATGGAATTCTCTGCCACAGAGGGCAGTGGAGGCCAAGTCACTGGATGGATTTAAGAGAGAGTTAGATAGAGCTCTAGGGGCTAGTGGAGTCAAGGGGTATGGGGAGAAGGCAGGAACGGGGTACTGATTGGGGACGATCAGCCATGATCACAATGAATGGCGGGGTTGGCTCAAAGGGCCAAATGGCCTCCTCCTGCACCTATTGTCTATTGTCTATTAGACACAATCAGTTCCTGCCTTCTCCCCCCATATCCCCTGACTCCGCTATCATTCAGAGCCCTATCTAGCTCTCTCTTGAAAGCATCCAGAGAACCGGCCTCCACCGTCCTCTGAGGCAGAGAATTCCACAGACTCACAACTCTCTGTGAGATAAAGTGTTTCCTCGTCTCCTGTTCTAGGACGTCTCCAGTCAGAGGGCGGTGAATCTGTGGAATTCTTTGTCACAGAAGGCTGTGTAGGTCAAGTCAATGGATATTTTTAAGGCAGATATAGACAGCTGCTTGATTAGTACGGGTGCCAGGGGTTATGGGGAGAAGGCAGGAGAATGGAGTTAGGAGGGAGGGATAGATCAGCTATGGTTGAATGGCGGAGTAGACTTGATGGGCTGAATGGCCTAATTCTGCTCCTATTCCTTATGACCTTTTGAGAATGATGGGCATGAAAAGAACAAATCGAGGCCAGCAAGGATAAACAAGGAAAGTTGGAGCACACAATGGTCCGTTGTTGGCTGTGGAAGTAGACTTAATTCTACTCCTATCACTAGGTATGTTACAAAACTTACCTTTAGCGGCGCTGCAGTTCTGCCGCTCCCTGTGTGCGCGACTTTGGCGCCTTTCAGAGGGGGGCGGGCTTAAAGTGCCGTTTTTCCACAGGCAGGGATAATCGATCAATGTCGGGCGATTTTGTTGCGGAAGAAAAATCGCTCCGACATTTCATGAATTAAGGTATTTTTAAATTACTCTAAATTATTTATTAACTGGAGTAATTTAAAAATCACCTTCAAAAGCCGTGAGCACCGACAACAGGAAGGATTTTGCGTAGGGGAGAAAAAAAGGTAAATTGTTTATTTTTATATTAAAAGTTGGTTTTTCGGGAGGCATTAATAACATTTTTATGTTGCGAAATGGGGTCCAAAAAAAATGTATGAACAAACAGTATTTTTCCTCCCGACTTCACCGCTAACCGCAACGTTCCAATCCACCGCATTCCACTAAAACCCACTCGCTAGTTGATTTAAATGACCATTAATTTACAGGAATCAAACACTAAATTCCTTCCATTTGGCCCAGAAATTCATGAAAATGAGATTTAAAAATTATGTTATATTGTGGATTATTGTGTGAATGTTATTTGGACACTTAGGCAATTTAAAAAAAGTTTATCTGTTCTTAAGAAATAGATAGATGTTTAGATCTACTCATTGAATTTTGTAATTAGCTACAATTAGATAACTAACTAATTATATGCTTTAATTTCAGGTCATCCAAGTAAGATTGTTTCATATCTGTTTCAGAATGCTTCAATCTATAATAACTGAAAATTTCATTGAGTTCTCTTAATTTTTAAGAAAGTTATGGGCTTTTAACTGTTCCAGATCACAGCTTTTGAGTTAAGTCAATTGAAAGGCAATGGGGAACAAGATGCTAATTTCCGAGTATGAAAATGGCCATAACTTTCTTAATACTGAAGATATGAAAGTGAATTAGGTGTCAAATTAAACTTCTTTTTATGCTTTATCTGATGGGATAAATTGCAGACTTGATTTTTAAAATCTCAAAATTCTGTAACATTGCTACTATCACATGACCTATGACCTTATGATCTGCGGGTCGTGTCTCCAATGACTCAGCCCATAGTCCCAGTCTTCTCTTCTTGCTCCTTGCGAGTGAAACATAAATAAACCACAGGAATAGTTAGATCTCCGGCCGGGTGTTGAGCAGCCAGGTTGTTGCCTCTGTTGGCGTCAATGTCTGCCGGGCCCTGACAGAGCTCCATTTGGTGGGTGGTAGAGCGGGCACCCACAGGTGACATGGTTGGCTGTCTGTAGTTCTGCTCCGCATCCACAGGCCGGGCTCTGGCGGAGGGAGGGAGCCCCCATCCCCACACGCTGGCGTTGAAACGCCCAACTCCAGCACCAAGTCTGTTGACCTTCACCCATGCTCCTCTGGGGAGGTCAGACCCTGGACAGCTTTGATCTGGTGAAGAGATGTCGCTGTGTAATGAAGATGAGGTTGCCTTCCGCTCCCGTGACCACTGGGTGGCTGTCCAGTGTGCTTTTGTCTCAGTTGGCTGGCTGGATGGATGGATGCTAGGAGTTGTGTTCCATCTGGAGCAAAGGGGAGACGGGACTTCAGTCGGGGTGGCCTCTGCTCTCTGCTGATGGACTGATGGAGGAGGTGATCTGGGTCCATGGCACAGCAGACGATATGCTTGCCCCGGACACCCTCACTGACTGCAGATTGATATTGGTGACCAGACACCCACAACGATAGATTAACTGGTGCTGACATCCGTGCAGCTTAGAACAACAATGCAGCTCGGAGAGTGAAACAGGCCCTTCAGCCCACAATGCCCGTGCCGGACATGGTGCCAAGACCGTTGCGGCACGGTCGCTGCCTCACAGCGCCGGAGATCCGCATTCCATCCCAACTACGGGCGCTGTCTGTACGGAGTTTGCACGTTCTCCCAGTGACCTCCGTGGGTTGTCTCCGAGATCTTCGTTTTCCTCCCACACTCCAAAGGCGCACAGGTTTGAAGGTTCATTGGCTTTGGTAAAAATATAACATTGCCCCCAGTGTGTGTAGGACGGTGTTAGTGTGCTGGGATCGCTGGTCGGCGCGGACCCGGTGGGCCGAAGGGCCTGTTTCAGCGTTATATCTCTAAACTAAACCAAACTAAACCTTATCTGTCCGCACACAATCCATATCCCTCCATTCCCTGCACATCCATGTGCCTATCTAAAATCCTCTTAAGCACCACTCTCGTATCTGCCTCCACCACCACCCCTGGCAGCGCGTTCCAGGCACCCACCACCCTCTGTGTAAAATAAACCTGCCCCAATACATCTCCATTAAGCTTGGCCCTTCTCAACTCAAAACTACCTCTTCTTAGCCCCCCTTCGGTCGTGGCCGACCATGGGTGTCTCCAGGGTTGGAGGACGCCCGTGCGTGACGTTGTTTAACGTGGGGAGACTGGTGCACAGACAGCCACCCCACGTGGGGTCCTTGACAGATCTGGGTCAGGATCCAGTGGCATGGAGTCCAAGACGACCGGAGACCCTTTTCTGCCGCAGCCTTCATCCGCCTTCCCAGCCGTTGTGACGCTCCACTAAGGTCAGCCATCGTCCTCCGCCTGTTCCACCGTTGAGGTCTTGGTTGGATTGGCTCTTTGTCAGGGACCTCCCCCTCGACCTTACCGCCATGGGTGGCCCTACCAGGAGCATCGCTCCAGACGGCATCGCTCTCAGGATCTCAGGACCACACGAGCTTCTCCACCACGACAAGGTGACAATCCACGGGGCAGACTCAAAACTACGTCCTCCAGTAATTGACATTGCCATGCTGGGAAAAAAGATTCTGACTGTCTACCCTATCAAGGCCTCTCATAATTTTGCTGTAAATAATCCAAGTTTGTTCAACCTCTCCCTGTAGTTAGCCCCCCTAATCCTGGCATCAACCTGCTAAACTTCCTCTGCAAGCTCTGCAAAGCCCCGCATCCTTCCTGTGATGGGTCGACCAGAACTGCATGCAATAGTCTAACTGGGACCGATCCAAAGTCCTACTAAAATGCATCAACAGACAATAGGTGCAGGAGTAGGCCATTCGGCCCTTCCAGCCAGCACCGCCATTCAATGTGATCATAGCTGATCATCCCCAATCAGTACCCCGTCCCTGCCTTCTCCCCATATCCCCTGACTCCGCTATCTTTAAGAGCCCTCTCTAGCTCTCTCTTGAAAGCATCCTGATTTCCCGACTCATATGCTCCATGCCATCACCAACAACAAGCAGACCGCATGGCTTAGAAACAGAAACATAGAAAATAGGTGTTAAAGAAGGAACTGCAGATGCTGGAGAATCGAGGGTTACACAAAAAGCTGGGGAAACTCAGCGGGTGCAGCAGCATCTAAGGAGCGAAGGAGATAGGCGACGTTTCGGGTCGAGACCCTTCTTCAGACCGATCAGAAGGGTCTCGACCCGAAACGTCGCCTATCTCCTTCGCTCCTTAGATGCTGCTGCACCCGCTGAGTTTCTCCAGCTTTTTGTGTAACCATAGAAAATAGGTGCAGGAGGAGGCCATTCGGCACTTCGAGCCAGCACCGCCATTCATTGTGATTATGGCTGATCGTCCCCTATCAATAACCCGTGCCTGCCTTCTCCCCCATATCCCTTGACTCCACCAGCCCCTAGAGCTCTATCTAACTCTCTCTAAAATCCATCCAGTGATTTGGCCTCCACTGCCCTCTGTGGCAGGGAATTCCATAAATTCACAACTCACTGGGTGAAAAAGTATTTTTAAAGGGGAGGTCATTTAAGACTGAGGTGAAAAAGTATTTTTTCACCTCAGTCTTAAATGACCTCCCCTTTATTCTAAGACTGTGGCCCCTGGTTCTGGACTCGCCCAACATTGGGAACATTTTTCCTGCATCTAGCTTGTCCGGTCCTTTTATAATGTTATATGTTTCTATATGACTTCTTAACTATTCTAGCCTTGTGTTGCCACTTTCAGCAACTTGCTGGCTGATGATGATTGATCTTAAATGCCGTGAATGAAGGGAGTCACCAGCACAAAACGTTTAGATTTAGAGATACAGCGCGGAAACAGGCCCTTCCCCGAACCCACGCCCACCAGCGATCCCCGCACATTAACACTTATACCAAGCCAATTAATCTACAAACCTGCACTTCTTGGTAGTGTGGGAGGAAACTGAAGATCTCGGAGAAAACCCACGCAGGTCACGGGGAGAACGTACAAACTCCGTACAGACAGCGCCCGTGGTCAGGATTGAAACCGCGGCCCTGGCGTTGCAAGGCAGCAACTCCACCGCTGCACCACCGTGTCGCTAATCAGAGGCAACAGGTACTGCAGACGCTCAAATCTCGAGCAAAACGCAAAGTGCTGGAGTAACTCAGCGGATGAGTCTAAAAAACGGTCCTGATCGAAATACCATCTGTCATATTCCCTCCACAGACACCGCCTGACCCGCTGAGTTCCCCCAGCAAGAAAAAAAACATTCACAGCTTGCAGGGATAAAGTTCGTAAGCTTAGCCAACTGTTAAAAATGCCAAAAGCGCGGATATTTCTGAATGCTTTTGATATTCAGATGCATTAAAAGTAAATTAAATGAAACAAAGTCTTAATCATCTTTGTAGAATAGTACAAAAAAACCCATTTGAAACATATTTAAACAATTAAAAATGTTTAATTGCATTTCTAAATGCAAATTGCCTACCATGTCCTCTACAGGTATTTGCTTCAGTGCAAATTAATGCATGTATTATACTTGCCAGATTTGGCGTGCTTCCAGCGGCAGATTCCCCAGTGTAAGGACAAATGCTGTGGAATTAGGGGAAAGTCACACACCATTGCTGGAGTCCTTGTGGAATCCAATACTGTCGAGCAATCATGTTCAGTTCCGTTTAGTTTATCGTCACGTGTACCGAGGTACAGTGAAAAGCTTTTGTTGCGTGCTAACCAGTCAGCGGAAAGACAACACATGATTACAATCGAGCCATTTGCAGTGTATAGATACGTACATGATAAGGGAATAATGTCTAGTGCAAGGTAAAGCCAGCAAAGGTTGAACAAGTTGGGTCTTTATTCTTTGGAGCGCAGAAGGTTAAGGGGGGACTTGATTGAGGTCTTTAAAATGATGAAAGGGATAGACAGAGTTGACGTGGATAAGCTTTTCTCATTGAGGGTAGGGAAGATTCAAACAAGAGGACATGATTTGAGAATTAAGGGACAGAAGTTTAGGGGTAACATGAGGGGGAACTTCTTTACTCAGAGAGTGGTGGCTGTGTGGAATGAGCTTCCAGCAGAAGTGGTGGAGGCAGGATCGATTTTATTATTTAAAAATAAAGTGGATAGGTATATGGACAGGAAGGGAATGGAGGGGTATGGTGTGAGTGCAGGTAGATGGGACTAGGTGAGAGTAAGTGTTCCGCACGGACTGGAAGGGCCGAGAAGGCCTGTTTCCGTGCTGTAATTGTTATATGGTTATACGGTTATAAAGGCCAATCAAAGATAGTCCGAGGGTCACCAAAGAGGTAGATAGTAGCTCAGGACTGCTCTCTATTTGGTGATAGATGTGGCCTCGACCCGAAACGTCACCTATTCTTTACGCTCCATAGATGCTGCCTCACCCGCTGAGTTTCTCCAGCATTTTTGTCTCCCTTCTAATTTGTGGTAGGATGGTTCAGTTGCCTGATAACAGCTGGGAAGAAACTGTCCCTGAATCTGGAGGTGTGCATTTTCACACTTCTGTACCTCTTGCCCGATGGGAGAGGGGAGAAGAGGGAGTGGCCGGGGTGGGACTGGTCCTTGATGATGCTGCTGGCCGCTCCCTCTTCTCCCCTCCTTCCCTCTCCCATCAGGCAAGACGTACAGAAGTGTGAAAACGCACACCTCCAGATTCAGGGGCAATTAGAGCTGCTGCCTCTCAGCACCAGAGACCCGGGTTCGATCCTGGCCACGGGTGCTGTCCGTACGGAGTTTGCACGTTCTCCCCGGGACCGTGTGGGTTTTCTCTGGGTGCTCTGGTTTCCTCCCGCACTCCAAAGACGTACAGGTTTGCAGGCTAATTGGTTTTGGTAAAAATTGTAGATTGTCCCTAGTGTGTGTAGGATACTGCTAGTGTGCGGGGATCGCTGGTCGTTCAGACAGCACCCGTAGTCAGGATCGAACCCATAGAAACATAGAAACATAGAAACATAGAAACATAGAAAATAGGTGCAGGATACGACCATTCGGCCCTTCGAGCCAGCACCGCCATTCATTGGGATCATGGCTGATCATCTCCTATCAATAACCCGTGCCTGCCTTCTCCCCATATCCCTTGACTCCACCAGCCCCTAGAGCTCTACCTAACTCTCTTAAATCCATCCAGTGATTTGGCCTCCACTGCCCTCTGTGGCAGGGAATTCCACAAATTCACAACTCTCTGGGTGAAAACGTTTTTTCTCACCTCAGTCTTAAATGGCCTCCCCTTTATTCTAAGACTGTGGCCCCTGGTTCTGGACTCGCCCAACATTGGGAACATCCTGCATCTATCGGCACGGACTGGAAGGGCCGAAAAGGCCTGTTTCCGTGCTGCAATTGTCATATGGTTATATGGTTACCTAGCTTGTCCTGTCCTTTTATAATTTTTATATGTTTCTATAAGATCTCCCCTCATCCTTCTAAAACTCCAGTGAATGCAAGCCTAGTCTTTTCAATCTGTTAGATTATTGTTGCTATCCAGACGGGAAGATTCCATCACTGAATGCTCGGATCAGCCAAAAAATGGGGAACAAACTATTCTCCCTTTCACCGAAAAAAAAAAAATAGAACTTCTCCTCGTTTGGGGTTTCCGGAGATGTGTTGTGGAACAAACTTGCCTGAAGCTCAAGGGCACAGTTGCAAAACCTTGCACTGAAAGGCGATAGTGAAGCATAGGAAGATGTTCAGGGGCCACTGCACTCGAGGGTAAGGCATCGACCCATCTACTCCAGCCCCAGCATTGCATAAACACTGGACGTTTCATACTAAACAGAACATTCGACGTTCAAACATGCTGTTACCTCGGCACAGTCCTGTTTGATGTTTGTTTAATGAACTATTCAGTGAAATCTTGTCTATTTATTTTTGCAGCGATGGGCTTGTTATTTCTGAATAGCGCAGCATGGTGTGTACATGTTGAGCAACAGATATCGCATATCCTGTTGAGTTAGCCCCGCGGTTCAAAGGAGGTCACTTCTGCCAAGGGGAAAGGAGACAAAAACCGAGAGAGTGCATTGAACGCAGAAACACGCAGGAGACTCCATAGGAAACGGTTGTTTAAAACTATTCCGTGAACAATGGGACAGCCTGAGATTTGGTGCCTTAAACTAACGTTCGATGGTGGCGCGGCGGTAGAGCTGCTGCCTCACAGCGCCAGGGACCCGGGTTCGATCCTAACCACGGGTGCTGTCATAGAAACATAGAAACACAGAAAATAGGTGCAGGAGTAGGCCATTCGGCCCTTCGAGCCTGCACCGCCATTCAATATGATCATGGCTGATCATCCAACTCAGTATCCCGTACCTGCCTTCTCTAGTGTGCGGGGATCGCTGGCCGTACAGACAGCACCCGTAGTCAGGATCGAACCCATAGAAACATAGAAACATAGAAGCATAGAAACATAGAAAATAGGTGCAGGATAAGACCATTTACCCCCTGATCCCTTTAGCCACAAGGGCCACATCTAACTCCCAATGAACTGGCCTCAACTACCTTCTGTGGCAGAGAATTCCACAGATTCACCACTCTCTGTGTGAATTTTTTTTTTCTCATCTCGGTCCTCAAAGACTTCCCCCTTATCCTTAAACTGTGACCCCTTGTTCTGGAGTTCCCCAACATCAGGAACAATCTTCCTGCATCTAGCCTGTCCAACCCCTTAAGGATTTTGTAAGTTTCTACAAGATCCCCCCTCAATCTTCTAATTCCCAGCGAGTACAAGCCGAGTCTATCTGAAACCTTGGCAGAAAAATGTCCCCAATGTTGGGGGAGTCCAGAACCAGTTTAAGAATAAGGGGTAGGTCATTTAGGACTGAGATGAGGAAAAACGTTTTCACCCAGAGAGTTGTGAATCTGTGGAATTCTCTGCCACAGAAGGCAGTGGAGGCCGATTCACTGGATGTTTTCAAGGGAGAGTTAGATTTAGCTCTAGGGCTAAGGGAATCAAGGGGTTTGGGGGAAAAGCCAGATTGTGGATGATCAGCAATGATCATATTAGAAACATAGAAACATAGAAAAATAGGTGCAGGAATAGGCCATTCGGCCCTTCGAGCCTGCACTGCCATTCAATATGATCATGGCTGATCATCCAACTCAGTATCCCGTACCTGCCTTCTCTCCATACCCCCTGATCCCCTTAGACACAAATGCCACATTTAATGCCCTCTTAAATATAGCCAATGAACTGGCCTCAACTACCTTCTGTGGCAGAGAATTCCAGAGACTCACCACTCTCTGTGTAAAGAATGTTTTCCTCATCTCAGTCCTAAACGAATTCCCCCTTATCCTTAGACTGTGACCCCTTGTTCTGGACTCCCCCAACATCGGGAACAATCTTCCTGCATTGTCCAACCCCTTAAGAATTTTGTAAGTTTCTATAAGATCCCCCCTCAATCTTCTAAATTCCAGCGAGTACAAGCCGAGTCTATCCAATCTTTCCTCATATGAAAGTCCTGACATCCCATATTGAATGGCGGTGCTGGCTTGAAGGACCAAAGGGCCAACTCCAGGCAAGATATTGGAGGACTGGACAAGAGCTAATGTTGTTCCACTCTCTCCACTAATCCTGGCCCGCCCTTCTTATCTCAAACAAGACTGAGACCCAGGTATTGTTTCTCCTCAAGTCCCGGAGTGGGGTCCACATGCTGGGACCAGGAGATAGCTCTGGCAGACTGCTTTAAGGACAGTCCCAAGAGATTTTATAAACACATAAGGGGGACCTGTCGGGGATCAAAGCTCCGTGTCGAGCCACAGGAGATAGGCAAGGTCCTCAATGAGTATTTCATAAGGACCAAAAACAAGACCTGTCAAAGGGCGGATGAGCTCCTAGCGAGCCAACATTGTAAGGAATGATGATAAAGCACACACACACACCAAAATCCCGTACTTCCAGCGGCGGAAGTCCGCAGGAACTGGAGGACGGAGATGTGTGGTGCGTCCGTCACCATTCCCGT
Organism: Raja brachyura; assembly: GCA_963514005.1. The sequence continues at coordinate 119,652,484 of OY740784.1, forward strand.
CGGAGACCGGCACCACTGTGTCGCTAATGATTTCAACGATAATTAATGAATTAATGATTAAGGTCCTAAGTGATAGAAGTAGTATTAGGCCGTTCGGCCCATCATGTCTAGTCCACCATTCAGTCATGGCTGATCTATTGCTCCCTCCCAAACCCATTCTCCTGCCTTCTCCCCATAACCCCTGACACCCACACTAACCAACAATCGATCTATCTATCTCTGACTTAAACATATCCACTGCCCTGGCCTCCACTGCCTCTGTATTTACCGAGGAGAAAGACAGGAGGACAGAAGAACTTGGTCAATGGATGTGCCTTGGGAGCAGTCAGTGTTACCGTCGAAGAGGTAGTTGAGGCTGGGACTATCCCGACATTTAAGAAACAGTTCGACAGGTATATGGTTAGGACAGGTTTGGAGGGATAAGTTGGCCGGTGTGGGCAAGTTGGGCCGAAGGGCCTGTTTCCACACTGTATCACGCTATGACTCTATGAGTGGAGATGCATGCCTGGTTCAGAGACAACGCACGGGAACAGGCCCTTCGGCCCATCGATTCCCCTTGTTCTAGGTTGCCCCACTTGCCACCGACACACTAGGGATAATTAAGCTACCAACCTGCACGCCTTTGGTATGTGGGAGCAAAGAGTCACCAAGAGCAGCGTCAACCCTGTTGAGGGGAGAGGGACCAGCGGAGCGCCCCTTGTCGCCAGGGTCCGGGGGGCAAGAAACGCCGTCACTCCACCTAGTGTCCACAAGCGGAGGAGCTTCTCTGCTGTCAGCGACCCAAAGACTGGTGCTGGGATCTAGGGAGTGAGCAGCGCTAGAGATGTCTTGGTTGGGTTCAAGTCAAGAGAGTTGATTGTCATGTGTCCCTGATAGGACAATGAAATTCTTGCTTTGCTTCAGCACGACAGAACATAGTAGGCATTGACTACAAAACAGATCAGTGTGTCCATATACCATTATATAAATACATACACACATGAATAAATAAACTGATAAAGTGCAAATAACAGATAATGGGCTATTAATGTTCAGAGTTTTGTCCGAGCCAAGTTTAATAGCCTGATGGCTGTGGGGAAGCGGCTATTCCTGAACCTGGTCGTTGCAGTCTTCAGGCTCCTGTACCTTCTACCCGAAGGTAGCAGGGAGATGAGTGTGTGGCCAAGGTGGTGTGGGTCCTTGATGATGCTGCCAGCCTTTTTGAGGCAGCGACTGTGATAAATCCCCTCGATGGTAGGGAGGTCAGAGCCGATGATGGACTGGGCAGTGTTTACTACTTTTTGTAGTCTTTTCCTCTCCAGGGCGCTCAAGTTGCCGAACCAAGCCACGATGCAACCGGTCAGCAAGCTGTCTACTGTGCACCTGTAGAAGTTAGACAGAGTCCTCCTAGGCCTGGCCAAGTTGGCCATCTGCGAGTCAGGGGCGCCAGGCGCAACAGGGCTTTGCCTGAGCCAGATGCTTGCCGCTTTACCGCAGTTGTATCCTAGTTATTAGAATATCTGTAAAATAGCTGTGTTGATGATTTTGTAACATGGTGGTGAGTATGTCACCGCGCTTTTGTTTTTTTTTTTGGTTTCATATCGTGTTGAAATTAAATACATTTTTTAAATTATTTTTTGATTAAAAAATAAGGGTGACAAGCGTTTTAGTTTCAGTTCACACTGGTTCTCACCTTTGCATCCACTCCCCACACAGCACAATGTCCCAGCTACACTAGTCCCACCTGCCCTGCCTTTAGTTCATATCCTTCCAAACCGGTCCTATCCATGTACCTGTCCACCAGTTTCTTAAACGTTGGGATAGTCCCAGCCCTAACTACCTCATCTGGCAGCTCGTTCCATTCACCCACCACCCTTTGTGTGAAAAAAAGATACCCTTCAAGATTCCTATTAAATCTTTTCCCCTTCACCTTTAACCTATGGTCCTCTGGTCCTCGATTCCCCTACTAGAAACATAGAAACATAGAAATTAGGTGCAGGAGTAGGCCATTCGGCCCTTCGAGCCTGCACCGCCATTCATTATGATCATGGCTGATCATCCAACTCAGTATCCCGTACCTGCCTTCTCTCCATACCCTCTGATCCCCTTAGCCACAAGGGCCACATCTAACTCCCTCTTAAATATAGCCAATGAACTGGCCTCAACTACCCTCTGTGGCAGAGAGTTCCAGAGATCCACCACTCTCTGCGTGAAAAAAGTCCTTCTCATCTCGTCCCTAAAGGATTTCCCCCTTATCCTTAAGCTGTGACCCCTTGTCCTGGACCTCCCCAACATTGGGAACAATCTTCCTGCATCTAGCCTGTCCAACCCCTTAAGAATTTTGTACGTTTCTATAAGATCCCCTCTCAATCTCCTAAATTCTAGAGAGTATAAACCGAGTCTATGCAGTCTTTGTTCATAAGACAGTCCTGACATCCCAGGAATCAGTCTGGGCAAGAGACTGTGTGCATCTACCCAATCTATTCCTCTCCTGCATCATTAGCCTCCGGCATATTGGCACTTATCTTCGGTTTAAAACAGCACCTGCAGTTCCTCCCTGTACAAACTCTGCACGCAGTCTGCGCCCATGGTCAGGATCGAACCCGGGTCTCCGTTGCGCCGTGAGGCAGCCACCGTGCCCGCCCCCTCAGGCGTAGCGCAGTGCGTGATCGCACGTTATTTCTCCACCAGCGCTTTTCAAAAATGGGCTCGGAGTCAAGTCTCGGGGGGGAACGTGTGAGCGTTCAAAGCCGAGCCGTGCGATTTCTCGTCGATGTCTAAGAAAATAAAGGAAACGTACCAGGAAATGGAAAAGTTCATGATGTTGAGTTTGTGCTCTATCGCCCTGGAAACAGCAGGCCCGCCAATCCCCCACAGTACAGTCAAATAACCCTCATCACCTTTTAACAATTCTTTCCTTGACTGGGTGGCAATGGGAAACACTTTGTACGAGGCTAATAATAGCCAGCGTTTCATAGGACGTGGCAGGGTTTGGCAGGGACACTTGATTCATCAATCTGTCTCAGTGGTATGAATATTTAGGGGCCTAGGTGATAGGAGCAGAATTCGGCCATTCGGCCCATCGAGTCTACTCCGCCATTCAATCATGGCTGATCTATCTCTCCCTCTGAACCCCCATTCTCCTGCCTTATCCCCATAACCCCAGACACCCTGCACTGTTCAAGAATCTATCTATCTCTGCCTTAAATAAATATCCATTGACTTGGCCTCCACAGCCTTCTGTCGAATTCTCTGCCTCAGAGTGGAATTCACTGCCTCAGAGGACGGGGGAGGCAGGTTCTCTGGATACTGTCAAGAGGGAGCTAGATAGGGCTCTTAAAGATAGCGGAGTCAGGGGATATGGGGAGAAGGCAGGAACGGGGTACTGATTGTGGATGATCAGCCATGATCACATTGAATGGCGGTGCTGGCTCGAAGGGCCGAATGGCCTCCTCCTGCACCTATTGACTATTGTCTATTAACCACCTCCTCTGTCAGCTTGTTCCATCCACCCACCACCCTTTGTGTGAAAAATGTTACCGCTCAGGATAGAAACATAGAAAAAAAGAATCTTATTAAATCTTCCCCCGTTCACCTTGAACCCATGTCCTCTGGTCCTCGATCCCCCTACTCTGGGAAAAATGGTGGGATAGTCCCAGCCTCAACTACCTCCTCTGGCAGCTTGTTCTGGCAAAAAGGCTGGCAGCATCATCAAGGACCCACACCATCCTGGCCACACACTCATCTCCCTGCTACCTTCAGGAGCCTGAAGACTGCAACGACCAGGTTCAGGAATAGCTACTTCCCCACAGCCATCAGGCTATTAAACTTGGCTCGGACACAACTCTGATAACCTATTATCTGTTATTTGTACTTTTATCGTTTATTTATTCATGTGTGTATATATTATTCGGACACACTGATCTGTTCTGTAGTCAATGCCGACTATGTTCTGTTGTGCTGAAGCAAAGCAAGAATGTCATTGTCCTATCAGGGACACATGACGATAAACTCACTTGAACTTGAACTTGAACTCCTTCCATACACCCACCACCCTCTGCGTGAAAACGTTTCCCCTCGGATTCCTATTACATATTTTCTCCTTCACCTTGAACCTGGGTCCTCTGGTCCTCGACTCCCCAACTCTGTGCGTCTACCCGATCTATTCCTCTCATGGGTTTGTACACCTCTGTAAGATCACCCCTCATCCTCCTGCGCTCCAGGCAATAGAGACCCAGCCTACTCAACGCCTCCCCCCCCCTGACCCCTCCCCCCGTAGCTCAGGCCCTCTAGACCTGGAAACATCCTCGTAAATCTTCTCCGCACCCTTTCCAGATTAACAACATCCTTCCCATGACACGGTGTCCGAAACTGAACACAATACTCTGAATGTGGCCTCCCCAACGTCTTGTACAACTGCAGCAAAACCTCCCGACCTCAATACTCCAGACTGATTCCTGGGATGTCAGGACTGTCTTATGAACAAAGACTGCATAGACTCGGTTTATGCTCTCTAGAATTTAGGAGATTGAGAGGGGATCTTATAGACACTTACAAGATTCTTAAGGGGTTGGACAGGCTAGATGCAGGAAGATTGTTCCCGATGTTGGGGAGGTCCAGGACAAGGGGTCACGGCTTAAGGATAAGGGGGAAATCCTTTAGGACCGTGATGAGAAGGACTTTTTTCACACAGAGAGTGGTGGGTCTCTGGAACTCTCTGCCACAGAGGGTAGTTGAGGCCAGTTCATTGGATATATTTAAGAGGGAGTTAGATGTGGCCCTTGTGGCTAAAGGGGATTAGAGGGTATGGAGAGAAGGCAGGTACGGGATACTGAGTTGGATGATCAGCCATGATCATATTGAATGGCGGTGCAGGCTCGAAGGGCCGAATGGCCTACTCCAGCACCTAATTTCTATGTTTCTATGTTTCTATGTTTCTATGTTTCTATACTCTGACTGATGAAGGCCAATGTGTCGTACGACATTTTTCACCACTTTTTACCGATAGATCATTTCACGCAGTTTGAACATTGAATATTGAGCATGGAACAGTACAACCACAGGCCCTTCGGCCCACAATGTACGTGCCAAACACGAGGTCCAGACCTACCCTTTCCTCCATGCACGTGATCCATATCCCTCCATTCCCTACAGATCCATGTGCCTATCTAAAAGCCTCTTAGAAACATAGAAACATAGAAATTAGGTGCAGGAGGAGGCCATTCGGCCCTTCGAGCCTGCACCGCCATTCAATATGATCATGGCTGATCATCCAACTCAGTATCCCGTACCTGCCTTCTCTCCATACCCCTGATCCCTTTAGCCACAAGGGCCACATCTAACTCCCTCGTAAATATAGCCAATGAACTGGCCTCAACTACCCTCTGTGGCAGAGAGTTCCATTGACTCACCACTCTCTGTGTAAAAAAATAAATTCTCATCTCGGTCCTAAAAGCTTTTGCCCTTATCCTTAAACTGTGTGACCCCTTGTCCTGGACCTCCCCAACATCAGGAACAATCTTCCTGCATCTAGCCTGTCCAAACCCTTAAGAATTTTGTAAGTCTCTATAAGATCCCCCCTCAATCTTCTAAGTTCCAGCGAGTACAAGCCGAGTCTATCCAGTCTTTCTTCATATGGAAGTCCTGCCATCCCAGGAATCAGTCTGGTGAACCTTCTCTGTACTCCCTCTACGGCAAGAATGTCTTTCCTCAAATTAGGAGACCAAAACTGTACGCAATACTCCACTCTTAAACACCACTATCGTATCGGCCTCCACCACCCACCCCCGGCAGCGTGTTCCAGGCCCCTGCCACCCTGTGAAAGAGAAGGTAGAGAGGATGGTACCACTAGAATCACAGAGAGATACGCCGTGGAAACAGGCCTGCCGGCCATCTTGCCCACGCCGGCCAACAGGCCCCATCTACACTCGGCCCACCTGCCTGCATTTGGCCCATATCCCTCCAAACCTGTCCTATCCATGTACCTGTCTAAATGTTTCTTAAAGTAAATGTCGCAATAGTCCCACCCTCAATTACTCGTTCCATACATACGCCGCCCTTTGTGTGAAAACGCTACCCCTCAGATTCCTATTAAATCTTTTCCCCTTCACCTTCAACCCACGTCCTCTGATCCTCGATTCCCCTACTTGGGGCAAAGTGCATATAATCTGATCTAGTCCCCGTAAACGCCACTATTGTATTTGCCGCAACCACCACACCTGACAAGAGCGTTCCATGCACCCACCTCCATCTGACAGGCCTGGACAGAGTGGATGTGGAGAGAATGTTTCCACTAGTGGAACAGTCCAGGACCAGAGGTCACAGCCCCAGAATTAAAGGACGTTCCTTTAGGAAGGAGATGAGGTGGAATTTCATTAGTCAGAGGGCGGTGAATCTGAGGAACTCATTGCCACAGAAGGCTGTGGAGGCCAAGTCAGTAGATATTTTAGAAACATAGAAACATAGAAATTAGGTGCAGGAGTAGGCCATTCGGCCCTTCGAGCCTGCACCGCATTCAATATGATCATGGCTGATCATCCAACTCAGTATTCCGTACCCACCTTCTCTCCATACCCTCTGATCCCCTTAGCCACAAGGGCCACATCTAACTCCCTCTTAAATATAGCCAATGAACCGGCCTCAACTACCCTCTGTGGCAGAGAGTTCCAGAGACCCACCACTCTCTGTGTGAAAAAATTCCTTCTCATCTCGGTCCTAAAGGATTTCCCCCTTATCCTTAAGCTGTGACACCTTGTCCTGGACCTCCCCAACATCGGGAACAATCTTCCTGCATCTAGCCTGTCCAACCCCTTAAGAATTTTGTAAGTTTCTATAAGATCCCCTCTCAATCTCCTAAATTCTAGAGAGTATAAACCGAGTCTATGCAGTCTTTGTTCATAAGACAGTCCTGACATCCCAGGAATCAGTCTGGTGAACCTTCTCTGCACTCCCTCTATGGCATTAATGTCCTTCCTCAGATTTGGAGACCAGAACTGCATGCAATACTCCAGGTGTGGCCTCACCAAGACCCTGTACAACTGAAGCAGAACCTCCCTGTTCCTATACTCAAATCCTTTTGCTATGAAAGCTAACATACCATTCGCTTTCTTCACTGCCTGCTGTACCTGCATGCCTACTTTCAATGACTGGTGTACCATGACACCCAGGTCGCGCTGCATCTCCCCTTTTCCTAATCGGCCTCCATTTAGATAATAGTCTGTTTTCCTAATTTTGCCACCAAAGTGGATAACCTCACATTTATCCACATTATACTGCATCTGCCAAACATTTGCCCACTCACCCAGCCTATCCAAGTTACCTTGCAGTCTCCTAGCATCCTCCTCACAGCTAACACTGCCCCCCAGCTTAGTGTCATCCGCAAACTTGGAGATATTGCCTTCAATTCCCTCATCCAGATCATTAATGTATATTGTAAATAGCTGGGGTCCCAGCACTGAGCCTTGCGGTACCCCACTAGTCACTGCCTGCCATTGTGAAAAGGACCCGTTTACTCCTACTCTTTGCTTCCTGTTTGCCAGCCAGTTCTCTATCCACATCAATACTTTGTTCATCCAATTTTCAAGGCAGAGATAGATAGATTCTTGATTAGTACGGGTGTCAGGGGTTATGGGGAGAAGGCAGGAGAATGGGGTTGGGAGGGAGAGATAGATCAGCCATGATTGAATGGCGGAGTAGACCTGATGGGCCGAGTGGCCTAATTCTATTCCTATCACTTCTGACCTTCTGACCTTATGACCTGATATATATTGCCGTACCCCTTATCCTCGATTAGTGAGCATACGGTAACAGTCGGCCAAAATGGTGCAAGACAGTAGTCCATGGTGCATCCAAAAAAAGATCCTTAGTAGATCATAGTTTAGTTTAGTTTAGTTTAGAGATATAGGGCGGAAAAAGGCCCTTCCGCGCCTTGTCCGCGCAGTAGCGGAGTAGACTTGATGGCTTCCGGCAGCGACCTGGGTTTCGGGAGCTGCGGTGCTCCAGTGGCGGCCTGGCTCCCTCTGAGCTGCGGTGCTCCAGCGGTGGCCTGGCTCCCTCTGAGCTGCGGTGCTCCAGCGGTGGCCTGGCTCCCTCTGAGCTGCGGTGCTCCAGCGGCGGCCTGGCTCCCTCTGAGCTGTGGTGCTCCAGCGGCGGCCTGGCTCCCTCTGAGCTGCGGTGCTCCAGCGGCGGCCTGGCTCCCTCTGAGCTGCGGTGCTCCAGCGGCGGCCTGGCTTTCGGGAGCTGCGGTGCTCCAGCGGCGGCCTGGCTTTCGGGAGCTGCGGTGCTCCAGCGGCGGCCTGGCTTTCGGGAGCTGCGGTGCTCCAGCGGCGGCCTGGCTTTCGGGAGCTGCGGTGCTCCAGCGGCGGCCTGGCTTTCGGGAGCTGCGGTGCTCCAGCGGCGGCCTGGGTTTCGGGAGCTGCGGTGCTCCAGCGGCGGCCTGGCTTTCGGGAGCTGCGGTGCTCCAGCGGCGGACTGGGTTTCGGGAGCCGCGGTGCTCCAGCGGCGGCCTGGCTTTCGGGAGCTGCGGTGCTCCAGCGACGTTCCGGCGGCGGGCCCTCTGGCGGTGTCCGGCGTTCCGGCGTCAGCGGTGGCGGCGGCCTGGATCTCCTCAGCGCAGAGGGAGAATAAGGAGGGGAGAAAGACAGAGACCCTAAGACTTTTGCCTTCCACCACAGTGAGGAGGTGTTTGGTGAACTCACTGTGGTGGATGTTAATTTTGTGTTTATTGTGTGGTATTGTTATTTTTATATATGTATGACTGCAGGCACAAAATTTCGTTCAGACCGAAAGGTCTGAATGACAATAAAGGCATTCAATTCAATTCAATTCAATGGGCTGAATGGCCCAATTCTGCTCCTATGCCACCTTATAACAGCAATAAGGAGCAGAAGTTAAAATGGCCCAAGTCTTTAGTTAGCTGGTGAGAGCTCACTGAATCTACACCCTGGGTTTAGGGTGGGTTTTGTACAACTAATGAAGGACAGAAAAGACTAAGGGGATGAGGGGGCAGCCGCTGCAAAGGGACTTTGTTCATGAATCACATATTGACGAGAAAACCCTTAATCCCCTGGCTAAACAGGAACTGCATACAGTTGCGGCACAAGGTGGCTACGGTCATTTTAAGGGTAAAGGCCCTGTCCCACTTGGGTGATTTTTTTCGGTGACTGCCGGTGACTGTAACAGCCGTAGCAGGTCACCAAAAAAACGGCGACTGGGCCCCCCCCCCCCACGACAATGTCTACAACAACCTACCACCTAGCCGACGTCGAGCTACGGCAAGCTGTCGACAACCGCCGACCCGTTAGGACGTCCGCCTATGACCGCGCCTACCACAACCGACGAGCGCACAGGCGACAGCCTACGACAGCACCTACGTCAGGAGAAGGCAAGCTACGTCAAGCCCACATTCGCCGAAGAGTTTTGAACGTTCCGACTCTTTAGGCAACTTGAGGAGACGACTCACGACCAGACGGGCGACACCCCGCGACCATCTGGCAACAGCCTAGTCGCATGTAGTCGCCGATAAAGTCGCCTAAGGACCTTTAAGCTATTAAATTTGGAATATTTGTGCTACTGTGTGCAAGGCAATATTGCCATAGAGGGGGTACAGAGAAGGTCCACCTGACTGATTCCTGGGATGGCAGGACTTTCAGCTGAAGAAAGACTGGATAGACTCGGCTTGTACTCGCTAGAATTTAGAAGATTGAGGGGGGATCTTATAGAAACGTACAAAATTCTTAACGGGTTGAACAGGCTACATGCTGGAAGATTGTTCCCGATGTTGGGGAGGTCCAGGACAAGAGGTCACAGTTTAAGGATAAGGGGGAAGTCTTTTAGGACCGAGACGTGAAGGTTTTATTTCACACACAGAGTGGTGAATCTGTGGAATTCTTTGTTAAAGAAGGAACTGCAGATGCTGGAGAATCGAGGGTTACACAAAAAGCTGGAGAAACTCAGCGGGTGCAGCAGCATCTAAGGAGCGAAGGAGATAGGCGACGTTTCGGGTCCAGACCCTTCTTCAGCTGAAGAAGGGTCTCGACCCGAAACGTCGCCTATCTCCTTCGCTCCTGTGGAATTCTTTGCCAGTTGAGGCCAGTTTATTGGCTATATTTAAGAGGGAGTTAGATGTGGCCCTTGGGGCTAAAGGGATCAGGGGGTATGGAGAGAAGGCAGGTACAGGATACTGAGTTGGATGATCAGCCATGATCATATTGAATGGCGGTGCAGGCTGGAAGGGCCGAATGGCCTACTCCTGCACCTATTTTCTATGTTTCTATTGTACTGAGTGGACTTGATGGGCTGAATGGCCTGATTCTTCTCCTATCACTTGTGAGCTGATGATCAGAGATCCCAAGATCAAGCTGAGATTGTGTGAATGCTTGCACAGGGTGCGGTGAGGCACGTTTGTGACCTGCAAAGAACCCTTGGGAGATAAGACACAAAAAGCTGGAGTAACTCAGCGGGGCGGGCAGCATCTCTGGAGAGAGCAGGAATGGGTGACGTTTCGGGGTGGAGACTGGTCCGAAGAAGGGCCTCGACCCGAAACGTCACCCATTCCTCCTCTCTCCAGAGATGCTGCCCGTCCCGCTGAGATTACTCCAGCTTTCTGTGTCGACCTTGGGTTGAAAGCCACCATCTGCAGTTCCTTCCTGCACATCCTTTTGGTAGATGGCGGCTAGATTCCACAACGCCCTTCAAACTGAGTCAGCGAGCACCCTGAATTGTCACCAGCATTTAACCCTCCTTCTGCAAACAGCAGATACACACATATATATATTTTCCATCCCCGGCTCAATTAGGGGAGTGGACCTTTCCCGGTTACTCGAAGGAAGTCGAGAGACACGGAGGTCCCACCTGGTTCATCTTGGCTGGAGGACAAGGTTTGCTGTCTGTGGAATTGTCTGCCTCAGAGGGCAGCGGAGGCCGGTTCTCTGGATGCTTTCAAGAGAGAGCTAGATAGGGCTCTTGAAGATAGCAGAGTCAGGGGATATGGGGAGAAGGCAGGAACGGGGTACTGATTGGGGATGATCAGCCGTGATCACATTGCTCGAAGGGCCGAATGGCCTACTCCTGCACCTATTCTCTATTGTCTATTGTCTATTGCCTGTTTTTTTAACGTGAGCAGTTCACCAAAGGATCGCTTTTCTTTCGAAACAAGTCAATGGGGTCCAACCCAGGCTACTATCTGCGCACGGGCCACGGAATCACATCTCATGTTGCCTTTGAAGAGTCCATTTTCTTTCCACTTTCTTTGCAAACAAATTTAAATGATACATGGCAGTACATTCGTGCAGTTTAGTTTAGAGGTGCAGCGCGGAAACAGGCCCTTCGGCCCACCGAGCCCGCGCTGACCAGCGATCCCCGCACACTAACACTATTCTACACAATCTGGGGACAACTACCAAGCCAATTGACCGACAAACCTGCACGTCTTTGGAGCGTGGGAGGAAACCGAAGATCTTCTCTCATATGAAAGTCCTGGGATGTCAGGACTTTCATATGAGGAAAGATTGGATATTGAAAGCCATTTAGAACGGAGACGAGGAAACGCTTTTTCTCACAGAGAGTTGTGAGTGTGGAATTCTCTGCCTCAGAGGGCGGTGGAGGCCGGTTCTCCGGAAGCTTTCAAGAGAGAGCTAGATAGGGCTCTTAAAGATAGCGGAGTCAGGGGATATGGGGAGAAGGCAGGAACGGGGTACTGATTGGATGATCAGCCATGATCACATTGAATGGCGGTGCAGGCTTGAATGGCCGAATGGCCTACTCCTGCACCTATTTTTCTATGTTCTATGTTTCTATCTTGGAGAAAACCCACGCAGGTCACGGGGAGAACGTGCAAACTCCGTACAGACAGCGCCCGTAGTCGGGATCAAACTCGGGTCTCTGGCGCTTTGAGTGCCATAAGATGTCATTAAAACCATGCAGTCTGCATGGGACTGGATTGATGTGAATTATTGCCAGAGCAGGACATGCATGCTATATTTACCCTTTAATATCCAGGGTGGCACGGTGGCGCAGCGGTAGAGTTGCTGCCTTACGGCTCCAGACACCCGGGTTCGATCCTGACTACGGGCTGCTGTCTGTACGGAGTTAGTACGTTCTCCCCGTGACCTGCGTGGGTTTTCTCCGAGATCTTCAGTTTCCTCCTCACAGTTTCCTCCCCACAGGTTTGTAGGTCAATTGACTTAGTAATTGTCCCCAGTGTGTGTAGGATAGTGTTAGTGTGCGGGGATCGCTGGTCAGCGCGGGCTCGGTGGGCCGAAGGGCCTGTTTCCGCGCTGCACCTCTAAACTAAACTACACGAATGTACTGCCATGTATCATTTAAATTTGTTTGCAAAGAAAGTGGAAAGAAAATGGACCCCGTGAAACTGCGTGGGTTTTCTCTGGGTGCTCCGGTTTCCTCCCACGCTCCCGTTTGTAGGTTTAATCAACTTTGATCAAAAACGCATTGTAAATTGTCCCAGGTGTGTAGGACGTGGCTAGTGTGATCGCTGGTCGGCGCGGAGTCTAAAGCGCTCTAAAGGCTAAAGCACTAGCTGCGGAATTCGCTTCTTTGTTTTGTTGCTTCTCCCGTTCCATTCCGGAAATATTTGCAGCCTTATTTAACCTCGTTTTCTCTCTCTCTCTCCGCCCAGCTCCCACTTTCTCCCCATGTGTATGGTTTCGCCATTAGGCGCGACAAGATGAGGCGCAGCGGTAGAGTTGCCGCCTCACGGCGCCGGAGACCCGGGTTCGATCCTGACTACCGGCGCTGTCTGTGCGGAGTTTGCACGTTCTCTCCTTAACCTGCGTGGGTTTTTCGCCGAGATCTTCGGTTTCCTCCCACACCCCAAAGACAAACAGGCTTGGTGTGTGTGTGTGTGTGTGTAAATTGTCCCTAGTGTGTGTAGGATGTTGCTTGTGTGTGCGGGGGGTCGCTGTTGGGTGCGGACTCAATGGGCCAAAGGGCCTGTGTAATTCTGAGGCGTATAGGCTTGCAGGTTAAATGGCTTGGAATAAATGTAAAATGATCCCTCGTGTGTATAGGGTTATGTTAGCGTGCGTGGATCCGTGACTCGTTGCGCCGAAGGGCCCTGTATCTCTAAACTAACTGAAACAACAGCCCACGGGGTGTATTTGGAGCATCTTAACGAAAGAGGGCAAGCTGGAAGGGTGATGTCATAAGGTCGTGTGATAGGAGCAGAATTAGGCCATTCGGCCCATCAAGTCTAGCTCTCAAAATCAAGCTCTCACCTGCTAACTAAAGACTTGGGCCATTTTAACTTCTGCTCCTTATTGCTGTTACAAGGTGGGATAGGAGCAGAATTAGGCCATTCAGCCCATCAAGTCTACTCCGCCATTCAATCATGGCTGATCTATCTCTCCCTCCCAACCCCCATTCTCCTGCCTTGTCCCCGTAACCCCTGACACCCGTACTAATCAAGAATCTATCTATCTATCTGTGCCTTAAAAATATCCACTGACTTCTGTGGCAAAGAATTCCACAGATTCACCACCCTCTGACTGGAGAAATTCCTCCTCATCTCCTTCCTAAAGGAACGCCCTTTAATTCTGAGGCTGTGACCTCTGGTCCTAGACTCTCCCACCAGTGGAAACATCCTCCCCACATCCAAGTGTACAGGTACATGATGAAGGGAATGACGTTATGTGCAAGATAGAGTCCGAACAGAGGTAGGCCGAGGTTTCTCCAATGAGGTAGACGGGAGGTCAGGACCGCTCTCCAGTTGGTGAGAGGATGGTTGAGTTGCCCGATAGCAGCCGGGAAGAAACTGTCGTTGCCCATTCCAGGCTTTGGTGCGGGTTCAACCGGATCATCCTCTCCGCATCCACACCATCCAGGCCTTTCACTGTCCGTTTATCAAGCAGAGAAACAGGCGGGAAAAAGGGCAGGAAATTCCAACAGGGCCTGTGTGAGGATGCGACGGGGGGGCTGGGATCGGAAGAATGCAGAGTTCACAGGGAGAGTTGGGTCCTTGCCAGCTCTCTCCAACAGCCCTTTACACAGTTCCAATCCACTTCCTTTCCCCCACACCCTCTCGATTGTTCTTCACTCAAAAATATGTATTCATTTCCTTTTTTAAAACTCATTACAGAATCCTCCACCCCCCTGCTTTAAAATCATCCCAGGTCACTCCCTGATTTCATATGAGGAAAGATTGGATAGACTCGGCTTGTACTCGCTGGAATTTAGAAGATTGAGGGGGGATCTTATAGAAACTTACAAAATTCTTAAGGGGTTGGACCGGCTAGATGCTGGAAGATTGTTCCGGATGTTGGGGGAGTCCAGAACAAGGGGTCACAGTCTAAGGATAAGGGGGAATTCCTTTAGGACCGAGATGAGGAAAACGTTCTTTACACAGAGAGTGGTGAGTCTCTGGAATTTCATTTCGGAGTCACGTGAGTGACTTCGTGAAGAGCCCGCCGGCGCGCATGCTCGACATATCGTCGTACCGCGTTGCTGCGACGGCTGGCGGTGGAGCGCGCTCCTCGCCAGCCCTTCATAAGGGGCCACGGAGGTGAGTATTCTACCTTTAGTTGGTGGTCCTTGTTGTTGCTTTTGTCTTGCAGCAAGGACATGGATGGGAGTTCCAAGGGCCGGAGGACGTCAGGACGAGTTCGCCGGTCAACAGTTCCGGGGCCTTTACCATCGGCAGTACCTGCAACGCAGGCCGGGACTCAGGCGGAGATGTGGGTAAGCCCTGTGTTTACAGGTCCAGATCCGCCAGCACACCACAGCTCGGAGGAGTTCGACCAGGAGGAGTGTGGTGTGCCGCCAGAGCAGGAGGACCCTGCCATGGCAGTCAGGTCGTCAGCAGCTCGCTGGCGACCTCGAGCAGGGGGCGTGCGGCTGCACGGCCCGTTCCACTCAGCCCTCCGAGTAGGGGAAGGGCAGGAGCCCAGAAGCCTAACCCTACCAGGGCTAAGGCATTGCCTGACACGGAGGAGCGGTCAGGTTCCAGGGCGAGACCCGGGGCGGCTGTGAGGTCCAGCCGGCACACCCCGACTCTCGACGCCGGGACGGGTCGGTCGAGTCGGGTCTCGTCACGGTCGCCGAGCCCCCCATGGATGGGTGGGCGAGACCATGCGTCGGCAACGTCCACGATGTGGGCAGCCGGCAAGACTGCGCGGGCCCCAGGCAGCCATGCTTCGGCTGGTGCCGACACCTCGCCGCAAGTGCCCTTAGTGGCAGCGGCTTCAGCTCCCGCTAAACGGAGGCAGTTGAACACGCCCGCGCAGGAATCGCGCAGTTCGCCTCGGCGGCTGTTAGCGACAACTACCGGCACCGGCAGGGCCTCGACGAGGTGCGGGCCGATGACAGGAGCCCGGTTTTCTTTTCAGAGCCGGAGGACTCCGACCACCTGAGTGTTCAGGGTGAAGGGCGTATTGACCGTATGGAGCGGCTGCTGGAGCTCCTGCTTCAAAGCCAACAACAGCAGGGCAGCCACAGGCACAGGGCGTCGTCACCAGCCTCTACCATCAGCCTGGAGCAGCAGGAGGAGGAGGTTTTGGTGGATTCCATACCACCTCCGGTGGAGGTACCAGCGGAGGATCTTCTGGATGTGGCGACCAAAATTGCGGCCCCACATTCATCTGGACTTCCTTTAAACACGAAGCTACAGGAAGAAGTCCTCATTCAGGCAATGAGCCGTCACAAGGCTCCATCCGATTGCAACTCCCTCAACGTGCCTGTGGTCAATACGCCGATATGGGGCAACATCAGTGCGGCTATCCGTCAACAGGAGGTAAAACTGCAGCGGATCCTGAAGCTCCTCACGGCCGGTATTACCGCCTTTGTGCGGTCGGTGGACGGGGACGAATTGAATTTGGACCAGGAAGATGCCCTGGCCCTCCTGTGCGCGACCCAGCACGAAATTAACGGGTTTCGCAAAACCAGCATCCGCCCAGCGCTCAATCCAAAGTTTGCAGGATTGTGCAAACCACCGCCGCCGCCCCCGCCCCGTCAGCTCTTTGGGGAGGACCTCTCGAAGAGAGTCAAAGAGCTTGACGAGCAAGCCAAAACGGTGGGGATCACTCAGAGTGCCCCCACACCGTCAGGCTCAAAGTCTCCATACATTCGATCACGAGGGTCTGCCAGTACCTCGACGAGGACCCACCCTCAAGCTCCACAACGACAGCAACATCAGACCCAGCACCAGGGGTCTTTTTTAGGACAGGGTCGGCAGAGACCATGGTGCGAAATGAAGACGCCGCGCCCTCAAGCCAACCCAGCACCTCCACGTCCACACACGCGTGTCAAGGACCGCCGGTAACACGGAGGTGAGGGGGTCTGGTTCTCTCTTTTCTCTCTGTTTAACTTCACATGTTGGTGGTCGCCTTCGGTGGTTTTTTGGGTGCATGAGGTAATTTCACTGGTGACAAGTATGTGTTGCAGAATATTCAGGGGCATAAAATTGAGTTTATTAATGGCGACATTCCTCCATCCCAGCACATGCCCGCTCGAACGTTTAAATTATCTGCTGCAGAACAGGCAGCCGGCTATAAGGAATTGTTAAGTCTTGAGCACAAAGGAGTGATTAAGAGAGTGGTGCATGAGCCAGTTGAATTTGTTTCGAACATATTCACCAGACCTAAGAAGGATGGAGGTTGTCGTGTCATTATTGATCTAACCCGTTTGAATACTTTTGTAACATATTCTCATTTTAAAATGGATACGTTTGAAACAACCAAATCATTGATTTCTCATGTTTGCTTTATGGCATGCATCGATTTAAAAGACGCATATTATTCCGTATCCGTCCAGAAATGTGACAGGAGGTTTTAAAATTCATCTGGATGGGGCAACTCTGGCAGTACAAGGCTTTGCCTAATGGGCTCACTACAGCCCCTAGATTGTTCACTAAATTGGTGAAGCCAATCATGGTTTATTTGAGACAACGACATCATATAGTTATGGCCTATTTAGATGATGTCTTTATTGTGGGCCACACCCTGCAATTGGCTGAACAGGGTGTTGCAGCTGCTGTCAATATATTTCAACAATTAGGGTTCATTGTCCATCCAGAGAAATCGAAGTTCTGCCCTGCCCAGGTAATTAATTACCTAGGGTTCACGGTGAACTCAATGAGCATGAGGATAACTATACCAATTAACAAAATTGAGGAAGTCACTCAGGTGTGCAGAGATTTAATTGGCACCAATATACTATCGATTCGGCATACAGCCACAGTAATTGGCAAGCTAGTGGCTTTGTTTCCGGCAGCACGATATGGACCTTTGCATTATCAGAATTTGCAAAGAGCTAAAATTACTGCGTTAAAACGGAACGCTGGTCATTACGATCGATCAATGCAGCTGCCATCCGAAGCGATAACTGAGTTGCAATGGTGGGTGTGTTACATTAGCAACTCATTTAAGCCTGTTAGGGAGGCTAATCCGGTGGTATATTTACAGACTGATGCAAGCTCCAATGGCTGGGGAGCTACTGATAATTGCTCTAGTGGTGGGGGCAGATGGGACACCCTTGAGGCATCGATGTTGTTGACTCAAGGGATTAACTATTTGGAGTTGCTGGCAGCATTCCACGGACTTCGTGCATATTGTTGCAAGCTTGTTGGAGCACACGTCCGTCTCCAAATAGACAACACCACAGCTGTGGCATATTTAAACCATATGGGTGGTACCAGGTCAGTTTCGTGTGACAAATTGGCTAACTCAATTTGGCTCTGGTGTGTTCAAAGAGACATTTGGATTTCAGCTACCTATTTGCCAGGTGAGCTTAATACTGTGGCGGACACCAGGTCACGCAAATTTAATGACAATATTGAATGGATGTTGCATCCTGAGATTTTTTCTAAAGTCACAGCCAAATTTGGTAAACCGGACATTGACCTTTTTGCGTCACGGTTGAACCATCAGGTACCAGCCTACGTTTCATGGGAACCAAATCCTGGGGCAATAGCGCTAGATGCATTCTCGCTGGACTGGGGGAATTGGGTTTTCTATGCCTTCCCTCCGTTTTGCCTCATCAGTCGGGTATTGCGAAAGATTCAGGCAGATGCTGCCAAGGGCATCCTTATTATACCCGACTGGCCCACACAGCCTTGGTATCCGGTGGTCTTTGACATGCTCAACGAACCTTGGGTCCTTTTGAAGGGTTGCCCACAATTGGTTACTCACCCTGTCTCAGGGGAGCCACATCCCTGCCATGGCTATTTAAATTTGTTGGCTTGCAGGTTCTGAACAGGCCGTTAGTCCAATATGGCCTCTCGGCTTGGACCATGGATACCATCGGGGCGTCGTGTCGAGAGTCCACAAGGCGAAGATACCGCTCGCATATTAAGAAGTGGGAAGCCTACTGCAGCCGCTCTCGCATCACGTACGATGACGTGACAATAACCGACGTCCTGGAATTCCTCGCGGGGTTGCACCATGATGAACACTTAAGTTACAGTGCCATCAACAGCGCCAGAAGTGCGCTATCATTCTACCTCAAGGTTGGGGTAGGATCCAACAGGCTAGTGTCCAGGCTCATGCGGGGTATATTCAATATGAATCCGCCTACACCACGCTATAATATCACCTGGGATGTCAGGGACGTATTAACCCTGCTCAGGACGTGGTCGCCCATGGAAGAGCTCCAACTGGACCAACTCACCATGAAGCTGGTGATGTTACTAGCGCTGACTTCAGCTCAGAGGGTACAGACGCTACACAAACTTTGTGTCGACAGAATGACGTCTACCCCCACAAAGGTAGTCTTTTTCATTGACGAGCTACTAAAGCAGCATAGACCTGGGTGCACAGGGCTGCAGCTGAAGTTCCCGGCATACCCCGCAGATGCTAGGCTATGTTTAGCCTCACATATCCGCCACTATGTCAAGGTGACGGCACGCATCAGAGGAATGGAGAGATACCTGCTTGTCACTCATAAGAGACCTCATCATCGAGTGACAGTCGAGACGATATCCATGTGGCTTCGAGTCGTCTTGGGTAAGTCAGGTATCGACACTAATGTGTTCAAGTCTCTTTCCACCAGGGCTGCATCGACGTCAACGGCGAGGGTCATGGAGGTGCCCATGGACCAAATTCTCGCCACAGCAGGATGGGCTAATGAGGCTGTGTTCCAGCGTTTTTATAACAAGCCTGTTGCTGCTCCTCTACAGTTCGCAGAAGCCGTGCTGAATGCAGGTCACGAATGAGGAGATGTCCCCGCATGAGGGGTTTTGAATTGTTATTAATAACTCTGCTCTTGTTTTGCAGTATGAACTATTGAGCAAGTTTGTTCCTCCCATCCATCCCTGGTAGTGGTGTGTCAGCATGGACGTGGTCCAGGGCGTGTAATCACAGAAGCTTTGAAGTCTTCACGAAGTCACTCACGTGACTCCGAAATGAAATAGTAAGATTGAACGAGAACTTACCAGTTCGAAGGTTGATCTTTATTTTATGAGGAGTCGAAGTGAGGGATTTCGTGCCCTCCTCGCCCAACCCTCAATCACCTTCATCTGGTAATCTTAGTCAATTCAATCATACTATGCGAAGTCATTTCTATTGTTGGTTTCTGTGATTCCACGCCGCTACTTTGAAGTATGTCGAGCATGCGCGCCGGCGGGCTCTTCACGAAATCCCTCACTTCGACTCCTCATAAAATAAAGATCAACCTTCGAACTGGTAAGTTCTCGTTCATTCTTACTATTCTCTGCCACAGAAGGTAGTTGAGGCCAGTTCATTGGCTATATTTAAGAGGGCGTTAGATGTGACACTTGTGGCTAAAGGGATCAGGGGGTATGGAGAGAAGGCAGGTACGGGATACTGAGTTGGATGATCAGCCATGATCACATTGAATGGCGGTGCAGGCTCAAAGGGCCGAATGGCCTACTGCTGCACCTATTTTTCTATGTTTCTATGTTTCTATGTTTAGAAATCCTCTCCTTGCTTCACCCATTCCCGAACACATAGCAAGGGGTGGGAAGATTGCAACCTTCACCTGGTCCGCCCTGTTTCGACTAATGCAATCAACTCGACGTGCACAAACGGAAGATCAAATAGAACAAGTTGTCCGACAACTTTAGGACGTGCACGCCACACGGAAGAAGAAGAAGAATAAGACGTAGTATAATGTTGGCCATCTTAAATTCATTCACCGGTGATAATAGTCCACCACCACCAGTAGCCTCAGAATTAGACGGACACTGAGCAAAAGAGCAGAGGAGGATGGTGAATCTGTGGAATCCATTGCTGCAGATGGCTGTGGAGGCCAAGTCATCGGGCATATTTAAAATGGAGATTGACTGGTTCTTGGTTAGTACGGGCGTCAGGGGTTACGGGGAGAAGGCAGGAGAATGGGGGTTGGGCCTACTCTTGCACCTAATTTCTATGTTCTATGTTTCTATGCTGGTTTAAGCCGAGGATAGACACAAAATGCTGGAGTAATCATCCAACTCAGTATCCTGTACCTGCCTTCTCTCCATACCCCCTGATCCTTTTCGCCACGAGGGCCACATCTAACTCCCTCCTCATTGGCTACATTTAAGAGGGCGTTAGATGTGGCCCTTGTGGCTAAGGGGATCAGAGGGTATGGAGAGAAGGCAGGTACGGGATACTGAGTTGGATGATCAGCCATGATCGCATTGAATGGCGGTGCAGGCTCGAAGGGCCGAATGGCCTACTGCTGCACCTATTTTCTATGTTTCTATGTTTCTACGTAACTCAGCGGGACAGGCAGCCATTCAGGCAGGCAGCCACTCAGTGGGACAGGCAGCCAAAACGTCACGCATTCCCTCTGCCCAGAGACACTGCCTTATTGTTGTGTGTTCTGCGGCCCGCAGGATGTGAGAACCGGGGGTGTGGGGGCTGGAGGTGGGACGGAGAGCCGCAGGAGGGGGAACTTGGTTTGGATTAACCGGAAGATTGTTTAGGGGTGGACAAAAATGCTGGAGAAACTCAGCGGGCGAGGCAGCACCTACGGAGCGAAGGAAATAGGCCATATTTCCTGCGCTCCATAGATGCTGCCTCACCCGCTGAGTTTCCCCAGCATTTTTGTCCACCTTCGATTTTCCAGCACCTGCAGTTTGTTTGGGGGAATTGGGTCTGTGCAACATCCTCTGTCGGAGGAGCGGAGGAAGCAGGCAGTGGCTGCACGGGATACAAGGGTCTCCCTACAAACGCCGCAGCCCCCTCTGGAAATCCAGAAACCTTCTCCACACCGCAACCCAGCAGGAAATAATCAGCCTGGAAAATCCCAGACTCCACATAAAATCCTTCTGCTTATATATCCACCTGTGCGGAATATTACACATCGGTGGACCATCGCCCACTGAGACGTCAGTGGTTCTGTTGCAAAATTCTGAATAAGAGGACTTTCCTTCAGGAAGGAGATCAGGAGGTGGAAGTGGTGGGTCACCTGCAGTCCGTCTGTTTTTTATTTTCTCTTTGTCCTTTTGTGTCTGTTTGAGTAAAAATGTTGGTTCATTAGGCTGTGTATGTGTGGGGGAGGGGGAGAAGCAGGGTTTTAGTCTCTCCCTTCGGGGGGGAGGGGGGTTGGGGTGCGACTTTTCTTGTCGTGTCCCCCGTCTCCGTCTCCGTCTGTGCTGAGGCCTAATGGCGGCCTATCAACTTCCAGCGGTGGCGGCCCGGCTTCGGAGCTGCGGTGCTCCAGCGGTGGCGTTCCAGCGGCGGACCCAGCTTTAGAGGTGTGGCGGTGTTCCGGCGTTCCGGCGTTCCGGTGACGACGGCCCGGTTTCGGAGGCTCGGCCGCGGGCCTGGTGGACGGCAACATCGGAGGCCTGGATCTCCTCAGCGCAGAGGGAGAACAAGGAGGGAAGAAGACAGAGACTCTAAGACTTTTGCCTTCCACCACAGTGAGGAGGTGTTTGGTGAACTCACTGTGGTGGATGTTAAATTTGTCTTTATTGTGTGTTTTGTTATTTTATTATATGTTATGACTGCAAGGTAACGAAATTTCGTTCAGACCGAAAGGTCTGATTGACAATAAAGGATACTTGGACTTTGACTTTGAGGAGGATTTTCTTCAGTCAGAGGGCGGTGAATCTGTGGGATTCTTTGCCACTGACGGCTGTGGAGGCCAAGTCAGTGGGTGTTTTTAAGGATGAGATTGACAGTTTAGATTAGTCTAGAGATACGTAGCGGAAACAGGCCCTTCGGCCCGCCGAGTCCGCGCCGACCAGCGATCCCCGCACACCAACACTATCCTACACACACCCGGGCCAATTCATGTTCATACCAAGCCAAATTGCCTACGGACCTGGACGTCTTTGGAGTGTGGGAGGAAACCGGAGCACCCGGAGAAAACCCACGCAGGTCACGGGGAGAGCGTGCAAACTCCGTACAGACAGCACCCGTAGTCGGGATTGAACCCGGGTCTCCGGCGCTGCAAGCGCTGTAAGGCAGCAACTCCTGGGAGAAGGTAGGAGAATGGGGTTGGGAGGGAAAGATAGATCAGCCATGATTGAATGGCGGAGCAGACGTGCTGGCTCGAAGGGATGAATGGCCTACTCCTGCACCTATTGTCTATTGACTAATTCTGCCCCTATGACTTATGATCTTATCAACTTATTGTATACGCCTCCAACACCACCCCAAGCAGAGCGATCCAGGCACCCACCATTTCTATGTAAAAAAACTTGCCCCGCATATCCCCATTATACTCCCTCCCTCTCACCTTAAAGCTATGTCCTCTAAACATGCTAGATTATTAAGGGTTTGGACACACTAGAGGCAGGAAACATGTTCCCGATGTTGGGGGAGTCCAGAACCAGGGGCCACAGTTTAAGAATAAGGGGTAAGCCATTTAGAACGGAGACGAGGAAACGCTTTTTCTCACAGAGAGTTGTGAGTCTGTGGAATTCTCTGCCTCAGAGGGCGGTGGAGGACGGTTCTCCGGAAGCTTTCAAGAGAGAGTTAGATAGGGCTCTTAAAGATAGCGGAGTCAGGGGATATGGGGAGAAGGCAGGAACGGGGTACTGATTGGGGATGATCAGCCATGATCACATTGAATGGCGGTGCTGGCTCCAAGGGCCGAATGGCCTACTCCTGCACCTATTGTCTATTGTCTATTGTCTACTGTTGGACATTTGTACGTAGGGAAAAAAGTTCTGACTGTCTACCCTATCTACACCGCTCATAATTTTATAAAAGAAAGTTTGAGAAAGTGGAATAAACTAGAACACGTGTGAACGGGGTGATCGATGGTCGGCATGGACTGGACGGGCCGATGGGCCTGTTACAACCCTATATCCTTCAACAAGTAAACAGATTACATATTTCTCTGAGGATCTCAGTTTCAGTTTAGCTTATTATCACATCACCCGTTCAAGGGCTTCAGGATACACAGGGTCATTGAATCTAATTAGTTTAGTTTAGTTTGTTGTACCCAGGTACAGGGAAAAGCTTTTGTTGCGTGCTATCCAACTGGCGGAAAGACAATACTGTACGGATACATGATAAGGGAATAACGTTTAGTTGGGCCTGTACTCACTGGGCCCCTACTCACTGGGCCTGTGCTCACTGGGCCTGTACTCACTGGGCCTGTGCTCACTGGGCCTGTGCTCACTGGGCCTGTGCTCACTGGGCCTGTGCTCACTGGGCCTGTGCTCACTGGGCCTGTGCTCACTGGGCCTGTGCTCGCTGGGCCTGTGCTCGCTGGGCCTGTGCTCGCTGGGCCTCTACTCGCTGGGCCTGTGCTCGCTGGGCCTGTGCTCGCTGGGCCTGTGCTCGCTGGGCCTGTGCTCGCTGGGCCTGTGCTCGCTGGGCCTGTGCTCGCTGGGCCTGTGCTCGCTGGGCCTGTGCTCGCTGGGCCTGTGCTCGCTGGGCCTGTGCTCGCTGGGCCTGTGCTCGCTGGGCCTGTGCTCGCGGGGCCTGTGCTCGCTGGGCCTGTGCTCGCTGGGCCTGTGCTCGCTGGGCCTGTGCTCGCTGGGCCTGTGCTCGCTGGGCCTGTGCTCGCTGGGCCTGTGCTCGCTGGGCCTGTGCTCGCTGGGCCTGTGCTCACTGGGCCTGTGCTCACTGGGCCTGTGCTCACTGGGCCTGTGCTCACTGGGCCTGTGCTCACTGGGCCTGTGCTCACTGGGCCTGTACTCACTGGGCCTGTACTCACTGGGCCTGTACTTACTGGGCCTGTACTTACTGGGCCTGTATTCACTGGGCCTGTCTCTCTGGGCCTCTACTCACTGGGCCTGTACTCACTGGACCTGTACTCACTGGGCCTGTGGTCACTGGGCCTGTGGTCACTGGGCCTGTGGTCACTGGGCCTGTGGTCACTGGGCCTGTGCTCACTGGGCCTGTGCTCACTGGGCCTGTGCTCACTGGGCCTGTGCTCACTGGGCCTGTGCTCACTGGGCCTCTACTCACTGGGCCTGTACTTGGCCTCGATATTATAGGATATTATTTTAGGAAGGAGATGAGGAGGAATTTATTTCGTCAGAGGGTGGTGAATCTGTGGAATTCTTTGCCACAGAAGGCTGTGGAGGCCAAGTCAGTGGATATATTGAAGGTAGAGATGGACAGATTCTTGATTAATACGGGGAAATGGGGTTAGGAGGGAGAGATAGATCAGCCATGATTGAATGGCGGAGTAGACTCGATGGGCTGAATGGCCTAATTCAACTCCTGTGACATGAAGTTATGAAATCAAAGTACTCCTTTGCTTATGTTCATAGGTTCTAGGAGCAGCCACCAAAATGCCATTCGGCCCATCAAGTCTACTCCACCATTCAATCATGGCTGATCTATCTCTCCCTCCTAACTCCATTCTCCTGCCTTCTCCCCATAACCCCTGACACCTGTACTAATCAAGACTCTATCTATCCCTGCCTGATAAATATCCATTGACTTGGCCTCCACAGCCGTCTGTGGCAAAGAATTCCACAGATGCACCACCCTCTGACTAAAGAAATTCATCTTCTTCATCTCCTTCCTAAAGGAACGTCCTTTAATTCTGAGGCTGGTGGCCTCTGGGTCTAGACTCTCCCACTAGTGGAAACATCCTCCCCACATCCGCTGAATCAGGTCCTTTCATTATTCGGTAAGTTTCAATGAGGTCGTCCCGTGTCCCCCCCCCCCCCCCCCCCCCATCCTTCTAAACCTCTGAGCGCTCAGCATGTAATAATTCATTTTGCATCTGCACGGATTTATGTCCTAATGTGAAATATTTAGCATTTCAGCTTTGAAAGATGTGATTCTTCCGCGTTTTTTTTTTCCGGTGCCTGGGAAAGCGATTGGGAGAGTCCGGGAGGGGTGGGAGGGAAGATCGAGGTCCATGCGATCCATCGCACAGAAGGAAGGGGGTGTGTGCGCTAACTGACTGGCTGTTCACGCTCACAGCCCTCCAGGCGTGGAAACCTCATTGCGATTCACAGCCCTGCTCGTGGAGTTAGCCTCGTGGCAGCTTGCACGATGTCGCTGATGGAGTAAACTGCTGGGCTTCTCAGCGTTTTCCCAACGACGCGGGTTCATCAACACCGCGGCCCCAAAATTCAACAGACAATAGACAATAGGTGCAGGAATGGGTCATTCCACCCTTCGAGCCAGCACCGCCATTCACCGTGATCGTGGCTGATCGTCCCACAACCTTTGTGAGGCTTCCTCCAAAATCATTTTGGCTGGGGAATTCTAGGACCTTGACTCAGTGCCAGAAGGAATATCCAAGTTAGATGTGAAGTTAGACACAAAATGCCTGACCATGGCTGATCATCCCCAATCAGTACCCCGTTCCTGCCTTCTCCCCATATCCCCTGACTCGAGCTATTTTTAAGAGCTCTATCTAGCTTCCTCTTGAAAGCATCCAGAGAACCAGCCTCCACCGCCCTCTGAGGCAGAGAATTCCACAGACTCACCACTCTCTGTGAGAAAAAGTGTTTCCTCGTCTCCGTTCTAAATGGCTTACCCCTTATTCTTAAACTGTGGCCCATGGTTCTGGACTCCCCCAACATCGGGAACACGTTTCCTGCCTCTAGCGTGTCCAAGCCCTTAATAATCTTATATGTTTCAATGAGATCCCCTCTCATCCTTCTAAACTCCACAGTATACAAGGGTTATACAAAAAGCTGGAGAAACTCAGCGGGTGCAGCAGCATCTAAGGAGCGAAGGAGATGGGCGACGTTTTGGGTCGAGACCCTTCTTCAGACAGTATTCCACAGTATACAAGCCCAGCCGCTCCATTCTCCCAGCATATGACAGTCCCGCCATCCCGGGAATTAACCTTGTAAACCTACGCTGCACTCCCTCAATAGCAAGAATGTCCTTCCTCAAATTAGGAGACCAAAACTGCACACAATACTCCAGGTGTGGTCTCCCTAGGTCTTTGTACAACTGCAGGAGGACCTCTTTGCTCCTATATTCGACTCCCCTTGTTATAAAGGCCAACATGCCATTCGCATAACCCTTGCTTTCCCTCTCTCTCCACCACGTCCCCTGCCAAACAGTCCCCGACTACATTTTATCCGTGTCTGCCTTGTTGTCACCTTCTCCTTGCTGGCAATGATCGATTCTGCATTTCCCTTGTGCTCCATCCCCTTTGATGGCCACGTCCTCACACCTTACACTTCCTTATCTCTGTGTCTCCCTCTCAGCCTGAAGAAGGGTCTCGAGCCGAAACGTCACCCATTCCTCCTCTCCAGAGATGCTGCCCGACCCGCTGTGTGACTCCAGCACTTTGTGTCTGTCTTCGGATAAAACTGTAGCGTTTTTCTGGTCGCCGCTGGATTTTTGAAATGTTCAAAGCTTTTCGGCAGCAGTTGGCTTTTATGCGCCAATGAGCGTAGCTTGACTTCTCCTGACGTAGGTTGTCTTTGGTTGTTGTAGGTGGACATCCTAATGGGTTGGTAGTTACCATATTTTTCGGCGACCTTCTACGACTATGACAATCGCCGGCAAAAATCGCCAAGTGGGACAGGCCCATTAAATCGTTTTTGGTTTGGAATTTTGTGTCCATCATTGGCCTAATTTCGAGCTACAGCCAGAAACTAAACTCATCGAAACCGTCAAAGACTGAGTCAATGGTGATGCATTACCCATCGAGGTAATGAGCCAAGGCAGAATGTTCCTTGCTACTGAGCCAAGGTAAACGGCAGGAAAAATGGTGTCCAGAACCAGGGGTCACGGTTTAAGAATAAGGGGTCGGCCATTTAGGGCTGAGATGAGGAAAAATGTTTTCACCCAGAGTGTTGTGAATCTGAGGAATTCTCTGCTTCAGAAGGCAGTGGAGGCCGATTCACTGGAGGTTTTCAAGAGAGAGTTAGATATAGCTCTTTTGGGGCTAACGGAATCAAGGGATATGGGGGAGAAGGCAGGAACGGGGTACCTGATTGTGGATGATCAGCCATGATCATATTGAATGGCGGTGCTGCCTACTCCAGCACTTATTCTCTATGTTTCCAAAAGGTTAGTGAGGGCTAATCTGTGTTTGCTAGTGTGTGTGTGGAGTTAGCTGCTGTCAGAGAAACCAACAATATAGGTGTTACAGTTGGCATTGGAGTCGAGACTGGAGGAAAGGAAAATATAATCAGCAGGATTTCTTGTTCTTGATCGGCATCCAATGGCCTTATTTTGGAAGAGTGTGCACTTTGAGTCTGGGAGTCACACAGCGTGGAACAACTGGGGATCATTTCCACCAGGGGGTGCTACGATGGGAGCCTCGCCAACAGTCTGTCTGTCCTTCATGTCTTGTTTTTTTGTTATTTGTGTTAATGTTCTCTGGTGTGTTTTATGTGGGGGGGGGGGGGTGGGTGAGGGGGGAGGGGGAAACTTTTTTTCAATCTTTTACCTTGCCGGAGATGCGAATGTTTTCCGGGTGGTATCTCCGGTCGCTCTGCGGCCTAACATCGTGGATCTCGAGGCCTTTGCTCGGGACTGACTTTGAGCCCCACCGCGGGGGGGGCGTGGACTTACCATCGCAGCCTGCGACCCCTCGCCTGGGATCGACGCCCCAACCGCGGGCCTGCGGATTTCACCGTCGAGGAGCTCACGGTCTCGGCTGGAGACCGACATTGGCAGAACTCCAAAGGTCGCGCAATGTTCGACTAGCCCCGAACAGGGGTCAGATCGCCCGGCGCGGGGCGAGCTGAGATTCCACCCGATGCAGGAGCTCGGTCGCCCCGAAGCGGAGGCCCGCTTCCGGCTACGGGAGTCGGCTCATCCCGTCAACGGAAGGTTAGAGGCCCCCAACCACTGGAGGACAAAGAAGAGAGAGATTTTAATTTTTTTTTGCCTTCCAACACAGTGACAATAGACGATAGGTGCAGGAGTAGGGGGGGGGGGGGTTACACAAAAGGCTTGAGAAACTCAGCGGGTGCAACAGCATCTAAGGAGCGAAGGAGATAGGCGACGTTTCGGGTCGAGACCCTTCTTCAGACTGGTCAGGGATCAGGGAAACGAGAGATATAGACGGTGATGTGGAGAGATAAAGAACAATGAATGAAAGATATGCAAAAAAGTATCGATGATAAAGGAAACAGGCCATTGTAAGCTGTTTGTGGTGTGAAAATGGGAAGCTAGTGGGACTTGGGTGGTAGGGGGGGAGATAGAGAAGGAATGTAGGCCATTCGGCCCTTCGAGCCAGCACCGCCATTCAATGTGATCGTGGCTGATCATCCACAATCAGTACCCCGTTCCTGCCTTCTCCCCATATCCCCTGACTCCGCTATCTTTAAGAGCCCTATCTAGCTCTCTCTTGAAAGTATCCAGAGAACCGGCCTCCACCGCCCTCTGAGGCAGAGAATTCCACAGACACACAACTCTCAGTGAGAAAAAGTGTTTCCTCATCTCCGTTCTAAATGGCTTACCCCTTATTCTTAAACTGTGGCCCCTGGTTCTGGACTCCCCCAACATCGGGAGTCCAGATGCCAAAGCCAAATAACCTACAAGCCCAAACGTCTTTGGAGTGTGGGAGGAAACCGGTGAACCTGGAGAAATCCCAAGGTGGACAAAAATGCTGGAGAAACTCAGCGGGTGAGGCAGCGTCTATGGAGCGAAGGAATAGGTGACGTTTTGGGTCGAGACCCTTCTTCAGACTGATGTGGGGGTTGGGGGGGGGTCGGGAAGAAGAAAGGAAGAGGCGGAGACAGCGGGCTGTGGGAGAGCTGGGAAGGGGAGGGGAAGGAGGGAGAAAGCAGGGACTACCTGAAATTGGAGAAGTCAATGTTCATACCGCTGGGGTGTAAACTAACCAAGTGAAATATGAGGTGCTGCTCCTCCAACTTGCGGTGTTGCTCACTCTGGCCATGGAGGAGGCCCAGGACAGAAAGGTCGGTTTCGGAATGGGAGGGGGAGTTGAAGTGCTGAGCCACCGGGAGATCAGGTTGGTTAATGCGGACCGAGCGGAGGTGTTGGGCGAAGCGATCGCCAAGCCTGCGCTTGGTCTCACCGATGTAGAGCAGCTGACACCTAGAGCAGCGGATGCAATAGATGAGGTTGGAGGAGGAACTAGAGAAAACCCATGCAGGTCACGAGGAGAACGTGCAAACTCCATGCAGACAGCACCCATAGCCAGGATCGAACGCGGGTCTCTGGAGCTGTGAGGCAGCGACTCTACCGCTGGCTGCGCCACCGTGCCGCTCCTTACATGCTTATCTTGGATCATGGGGGTTGATGGGAAGGACAGAGTTGGCAGCCCGCCCTGACATTGGTTCAACCTTCCAAATGGTAGAAAATTGATTCATTTCAGAAAATCTAATCAGACATGGATGCTTTAGCAGTGAGCTCTGATCTCACCACTCAGACACTGCGATCTTCTGGCCAGTACTCACCGATACAACTGTTCCAGCCCATGTGCTCTCAGCTTTCCTCCTTCACTGAGTGCAGAACTGCAGATGTTGGTTATATCAAAGTTGGACACAAAGACCTGGAGTTAAGGGCCTGTTGTTTGAGTTAAGGGCCGTGCGTTTGCCGCCACCAAACGGAAGCAGAGTTCACGCGAAGTTTGCGCTAAGTACGCGCGTGACGTCATTTACGTATTCTCACCAATCAGCTGGGCAGGAGGCGGGCCGACTGAATTTGGGCGTCGCACGGCGTCGGGCAGTGACGTCATCGGGCAACGCCACGCCGGGCGGTGACATCATCGCGCAACGCCACGCTGGGCAGTGACATCATCGCGCAACGCCACGCTGGGCGGTGACGTCATCGGGCAATGCCACGCCGGGCGGTGACGTCATCGGGCAACGCCACGCCGGGCGGTGACATCATCGCGCAACGCCACGCCGGGCGGTGACGTCATCGCGCAACGCCACGCGCTAGGCGTACTCGATCAAGACGCTGCGTACGACCGCAATGCACCTGCGGGCCGACAGGCCGTTGGCGCGCAAAGAATTCGGCCACTGCCAGAATTTCGGAGCCCCGCGCGATGTCGGGACCAGCCCCGCACAACTCCATACCCCTCCCCGCTTCTAAGTGGGACCGGCCCCGCGCGGCCATACGGTGCCCGTATGCCTCAAGCGACCGCGAGGTTGCGTAATTTGCAAACCAAGGTTGCGTAAGTGGGACGGGCCCTTAACTCATATAGATAACTAAAACTCATTGGCGAAGCTCGGACTAAGTTTAATCGGACTTCACTGGAATTTACCTTGTACTAAACGTTATTCCCTCTATCCTGTATCTGTACACTGTGGACGGCTCGATTGTAATCATGTATAGTCTTTCCGCTGACTGGTTAGCGCGTAACAAAAAGCTTTTCACAGTTCCTTGGTACACGTAACAATAAACTAAACTAAACTAAACCATTCGCCCGTCTTTGGCCCATATCCTTCTGAAAATTTTTTTTTTAAGACGGAACTGCAGATGCTGGAAAATCGAAGGGAGACAAAAGTGCTGGAGAAACTCAGCGGGTGCAGCAGCATCTATGGAGCGAAGGAAATAGGCAACGTTTCGGGCCGAAACCCTTCTCATGAATATTGACTTCTCTAACTTTAAAGTAGCTAAAAAATAAAGGGTCTGTCCCACCAGCACGCAACTCCATGCGATGAGCGTGACCTAACGTGGTCGCTTGAGCCGTCCGGAGTCGCGGGGCCGGTCCCACTTCGATCGCCGGAGCCGTGCGGAATTGTGCGGAGTTCGTCCCGAGTTCGTCCCGACACCGCGCGGGGCTCCGAAAAACCGACTATGTCGAAAAATTCCGCGCGGCAACGGCTTGTCGGTTCGCAGTTGCCTCGACATTTACACACCGCCCCGACGTCGTGCCTCCGTGAACCTATTTGTAAGTGCCTCCGTGACCCTCTATGTGTGTGGCTCCGTGGCCCTGTGTGTGTGTGTGCCTCTGTGCCCCTCTCTGTGTGCCCCTCTCTGTCCTGGCGAACTTACCTTAGACTTCGCTCCAAGTTCGCCTCACTTTGCGCCGCGTTGCGCCACTCACCCGACCTCCGCGCGGCCCCTACTGCCGGTTTGGTTGCGCTTGCCGCATGCAGGCGCATGCTGGTGGGAACGGCCCTGTACAGGGGATCAACCGACCTCCGCGCGGCCCCCGCTTTTCGTTTGATCGCGTTCATCGCATAGAGTTGCATGCTTGTAGGACAGGCCCTTAACCCTTGCTTTCCCTCTCTCTCCATTCCTCGTTCTCCGACAAGTCTGACTGTCTTCCTGATTAAATCATTCCTGTGTACACTTCGTGGTCACTTTCCCCTCAGCGGACAATGATAGGACGCTCCTTGAAGGAGGAGATAAGGAGGAATTTATTTTGTCAGAGGGTGGTGAGTCTGTGGAATCCTATACCATAATGGATATTTTAAAAGCGGAGATAGATAGATTTTTGATTAGTACGGGTGTCAGGGGTTATGGGGCGAAGGCAGAAGAATGGGGTTAGGAGGGAGAGAATATTGTAATTATAATTGTAATTATTAGCCAAGTATGTAAGAACATACAAGGAATGCAATTTGCCATAAAGCAGCAAGAAACACAACTACATAGAAATTAACATAAACATCCACCACAGTGGCTCCACTACATTCCCCACTATGATGGAAGGCGATAACGTATTATCTTCTTCCCTCCTTTTCTCCCGCGGTCGGGGCAGTTGAACCATCCGCAGTCGGGGCGATCGATACTCCCGCGTCTGGGGCAGTCGAAGCTCCTGCGGTTTGGAGCTCCCGAAGTCGATCCCCAACTGAGGGACCGCGAGCTACACTGTGTTAAGTCCGCAGGCTCCCACAGTTGGAGCTCCCGAAGTCGATCCCTAACCGGGGGACCGCCAGCTCCACTGTGTTAAGTCCGCAGGCTCCCGCGGTTGGAGCTCCCGAAGTCGATCCATAACCGAGGCGTCGCCAGCTCCACGATGTTTCGGCCGCAGTGCGGACGGAGATACCATACGGAAAACGGCGCATCTCCGTCGGGGAAAGAGATAAAAAGAGGTTCCCCCACCACCCCCACCACATAATACAAAAATAAAGATACACTCAAACATACTTAACAGAAGAAAAGGGAGAGACAGACTGTAGGCGAGGCAGCCATCGTACAGCGCCACGCAGTAGGTCAGCCATGAGTGAATGGCAGAGTAGACTTGATGGAACGATTATCCAAATTCAGCCTCTATTACTTATCACCATATAACAATGATCTATTCTACATTAAACAATAGACATTGTGCAGGAGTAGAGGCCATTCGGCCCTTCGAGCCAGCACCGCCATTCAATGTGATCATGGCTGATCATCCCCAATCAGTACCCCGTTCCTGCCTTCTCCCCATATCCCCTGACTCCGCTATCTTTAAGAGCCCTATCTAGCTCTCTCTTGAAAGCATCCAGAGAACCGGCCTCCACCGCCCTCTGAGGCAGAGAATTCCACGGACTCACCACTCTCTGTGAGAAAAAGTGTTTCCTCGTCTCCGTTCGAAATGGCTTACTCCTTATTCTTAAACTGTGGCCCCTGGTTCTGGACTCCCCCAACATCGGGAACATGTTTCCTGTCCATGTGTCTTGTTTTCACACCTTACACTGCCATGTCTCTGCGTGTCTCTCTCCCATCCTGACTCTCAGTCTGAAGAAGGGTCTCGACCCGAAACGTCACCCATTCCTTCCCTCCAGAGAGGCTGCCTGTCCCGCTGAGTTGCTCCAGCTTTTTGTGTCTATCTTCGGTGTAAACCAGCATCTGCTGTTCCTTCTGACACAGAATAGTGAAAGGCCTGGATAGAGCGGATGTGGAGAAGGTGTTTCCGCCACTGGGAGAGTCTAGGACCAGAGGTCACAGCCTCAGAATTAAAGGACGTTCCTTCAGGAAGGAGATGAAGAGGAATTTCTTCCGTCAGAGGGTGGTGAATCTGTGGAATTTTTCGCCACAGAAGACTGTGGAGTCCAAGCCAATGGATATTTTTAAGGCAGAAATAGATAGATTCCTGATTAGTCTGGGTGTCAGGCATTGTGGAGAAGGCAGGAGATTGGAGTTGGGAGGGAGAGATAGATCAGCCACGATTGAATGGCGGAGTAGACTTGATGGGCCGAATGGCCTAATTAAGCTCCATCAACTTATGAGGTATGAGGTCCCTTGACTCCATCCTATCCCCCTTTGTTAAATCCCTCCCCACCTATGTTCAAGACACCTCAGACACTCTCCGTCGGCTCCGCATATTCCGTTGTCCAGGCCCCCATCCTCTCATCTTCACCATGGACGTCCAGTCACTATACACCTGCATCCCCCACCAGGATGGTCTCAAAGCCCTCCGGTACTTCCTCGACCAGAGGAGCAACCCATACCCATCCACTGACACCCTCCTCCGCCTAGCGGAGTTGGTCCTTACCCTCAACAACTTCTCTTTTGACTCCTCCCATTTCCTCCAAACACAAGGCGTAGCTATGGGCACACGCATGGGCCCTAGCTACGCCTGCCTCTTTGTCGGGCACGTCGAACAATCTTTGTTCTCGGCGTACCAGGGCCCCACCCCCGACCTTTACCTCCGTTACATTGACGACTGCTTTGGTGTCACCTCCTGCACCCACGCAGAACTGACTGACTTCATCCATTTCACCACCAACTTCCATCCGGCACTCAAATATACTTGGACCATTTCCGACATTTCCCTACCATTCCTTGACCTCACCATCTCTATTACAGGTGATACACTCCTGACTGACATCCACTACAAACCAACTGACTCCCACAGCTACCTGGACTACTCTTCCTCCCACCCTGCTTCCTGTAAGGACTCCATCCCCTATTCCCAATTCCTCCGTCTACGCCGCATCTGCTCCCAGGATGACGTGTTCCACACCAGGTCATCGCAAATGTCCTCGTTCTTCAGAGAACGGGGTTTCCCCTCCCCCACTATAGATGAGGCTCGCACGAGGGTCTCCTCCATACCCCGCAACACTGCCCTCTCTCCCCATTCCCCCACTCACAACAAGGGCCGAGTCCCCCTGGTCCTCACCTTTCACCCCACCAGCCAGCGCATACAACAGATAGTCCTCCGCCAGTTTCGTCACCTCCAACGTGACCCCTCCACTCACCACATCTTCCCATCTCCCCCCCGTCTGCCTTCCGCAAAGACCGCTCCCTCTGCAACTCCCTCATCAATTCTTCCCTTCCCTCCCGCTCCACCCCTTCCCCGGGCACTTTCCCTTGCAACCGCAAGAGATGCTACACTTGTCCCTTCACCTCCCCCCTCCACTCCTTTCAGGGACCCAAGCAGTCATTCCAAGTCCGACAGAGGTTCACCTGCACCTCCTCCAACCTCATCTACTGCATCCGTTGCTCCAGATGCCAGCTGATCTACATCGGTGAGACCAAGCGGAGGCTGGGCGATCGTTTCGCCGAACACCTCCGCTCGGTCCGCAATAACCAACCCGACCTCCCGGTGGCTCAGCACTTCAACTCCCCCTCCCACTCCGTATCCGACCTCTCGGTCCTGGGCCTCCTCCACGGCCAGAGTGAGCAACACCGCAAGTTGGAGGAACAGCACCTCATATTCCGCTTGGGGAGTCTGCATCCTCTGGGCTTAAACATTGAATTTTCTCAATTCTGTTAACCCAGACTGCCTCCCCCCACCTCTCCCTCAGCCCTCTGGCCCTGACATTCCTTCTCCATCTTCCCCCCCCCCCCCCCCCCCCGCAGTCGCACTAGCTTCTCATTTTCACACCACAAACAGCTTACAATGGCCTGCTTCCTTTATCACCAATACCTTTTTTGCATATCTTTCACTCATTGTTCCTTATCTCTCCACATCACTGTTTATATCTCTCGTTTCCCTGATCCCTGACCAGTCTGAAGAAGGGTCTCGACCCGAAACGTCGCCTATGTCCTTCGCTCCTTAGATGCTGCTGCACCCGCTGAGTTTCTCCAGCTTTTTGTGTAACCATCAACTTATGATTTGTGTCTGCTACCACCCTCTGAGGTGTTGATCTTATAGAAACATATAAAATTATAAAAGGACTGGACAAGCTAGATGCAGGAAAAATGTTCCCAATGTTGGGCGAGTCCAGAACCAGGGGCCACAGTCTTAGAATAAAGGGGAGGCCATTTAAGACTGAGGTGAGAAAAAACGTTTTCAGTTGTGAGTTTGTGGAATTCCCTGCCACAGAGGGCAGTGGAGGCCAAATCACTGGATGGATTTAAGAGAGAGTTAGATAGAGCTCTAGGGGCTAGTGGAGTCAAGGGATATGGGGAGAAGGCAGGCACCGGTTATTGATTGGGGCTGATCAGCCATGATCACAATGAATGGTGGTGTTGGCTCGAAGGGCCGAATGGCCTCTTCCTGCATCTATTTTCTATGTTTTCTATGTTTCTATGGCAGGAAAAACATAGAAACATAGGTGCAGGAGTAGGCCATTCGGCCCTTTGAGGCAGCACCGCCATTCAATGTGATCATGGTAGGGGCCAGTAGAGCGTTCCTTGTCGCCAGGGTCCAGAGGGCAAGGAGCACCGCCACTCCACCTTGGGGTCAGTAGGGGGAGGAGTGGCGCTGTTGCCAGCGACCGGACTGATCTAGGTAGTGGGCAGGGTCGAGGATGTCCTGGTTGGGTTGCTCCTAGGCCTGGCCAAGCTGGCCATCTTGTCATCGCTCAGTGGGAACTGCCAGTACCCACTTGTAGCGTCAAATTTTGGGACCCGTTCTGCATTTGACATGTGGCCCGCAACTCCGGGGCTCCAGCTCCAGCTCCAGCTGCAGACCGGTGGACTGTCGGGATATCGGGAGCTCGCGGGTCCGGGTGGGAGACCGCTCTCCGGAGCTCCCGCAACACGACATCCCCTGCCCGTGTCGCGGGGTTGGATCGACCCGGAGCGGGGCCGTACATCGCCCGGCGCGGCTTCAATGGCCACGGGACATTCCAGCGCCCGCCGGGGGCTCCAACGTTGTGACGTTTGGGACTAGAGCGGGGCCGTACATCGCCCGGCGCGGCCTCAATGGCCGCGGGACTTAACACCGCCCGCCTGGGGCTTGGACATTGGGAGATAAATGGTGCAGGGGAGAGAGAGAAGACTTTGCCTTCCATCACAGTGAGGAGGAGATTCACTGCGATGGATGTTTGTGTGAATTGAATTGTGTGTGTGTGTTTTTATGAATTGTATGGCTGTAGAAACGGAGTTTCATTCGAGCGTCTCTGAGGTCAAATGACAAATAATAAAATCACAATCAAATCAATCAGGCATTTATATTAAAGGGGCACTGGCATTAATATTACATATTCATCACACGTGAGTCACGGGGACCAGGCGGAAGAGGGCTTTGCCCGGGCCGGTCGCTTGCCCCTTTACCGGGGTTACGTACGCGCCCGGGTGGCGTTAGAGTGCGACATAGTTGTATAGGAATTATTTAGTATATTTGTAAGTATTGGGACAATTGTTCGAAAACGTAGTGTCTGGATAATTTGGTGATTTTGCACTGTGGAGGTGGGTGTGTTACCATGGTCATTTATTTGGTCTTAAATAAATCATTGCTGATACGATAAAGAAAAGACGGACCTGAGGGGTTATGGGGAGAAGGCAGGAGAACGGGGTTTAAAACTAAAAAAATATATTATCCAAATTCTTTTATTCAAAAACTAAAAATTTACATACAGAGTATTAACACAATCGAAGACTGCCCATGTTGACAGTTTTACAAACATCAAATTAATATAACGGCAACTTTATCAACGAAACACTCGGCCTCCCGCAGCGACCAGCGTTGACGGAAGCCCTCCAACGTCCCCGTGGTTAGGAGGGGGAGATAGATCAGCCGTGATGGGCCGAATGGCCCAAATCTACTCCTATTCCTTCTGACCTTATGTCAGGAGAAACATAGAAACATAGATAGGGTAGACAGTCAGAACCTTTTTCCCTACATACAAATGTCCAACAGTAGACAATAGACAAGAGACAATAGGTGCAGGAGTAGGCCATTCGGCCCTTCGGGGCAGCACCGCCATTCGATGTGCTCACGGCTGATCATCTAGAATCAGTTCCTGCCTTCTCCCCATATCCCTTGACTCCGTTAGCCCAAAGAGATATATCTAACTCTGTCAGTTTGGGGAAGGAGAAGGGGCGAGCGTATCGACAATTGAGTCTGGAATCCAGCCCTGAGCTGCTTCTTCTTATCGAGTCCACACACAAGATTAGATGTTGTTCGCCCAGAGCTGTACACACTTCTCGGCATCTGCAGACAATGGCGTGCGTCTTGTTGTCGCTTCTTGTGCGCCTCGTGCGCGGTGGTGGAAAGATTGGTGGGCACAGGGGCCGCGACGCGAGGGCTCTCTCCTTGACCCCCCACCCCCGGCCCTGCGCTAAGAGGTGAAGGGACTGTGCCACCCAGTTCTCTGTGTGCTCCTGCTCTTTTCTCCCCTGCGCTGTGGCTCCAGGCTGGGCTGTGGGGTGGCCGGGCGCCAAGCAGCAACATCTGGCGAACCGAGTAGCGTTTAGGCCAAGCAGGTGGTAATCCAGCATCAGCCTGAGTTGGCCGAGGACCCACGCTTCCCTCTGCTTGCTGGCATTTCAAGAAAGCTGTAGTGGGAGTCGGTTGGCAGCTGATGAGAATCCAGCTGCAATTAGTCGCTTGGACCCGAGTGGGGGGGTCCATGATCGACGCAAGCCCCCACTCTCTCAGGGGGCCGGACGAGTGGGGGGGGGGGGGAGCGTGGGAAGGCTGGGCGGGGGAAGGTCTTCGCAAGGAATGTGCAGAGCCATCTCCGGCCGCTGGTCGCAAACAGGCCACCGCTCCCCGTAACGTCGACTCAGCCTCTCCTCGTTTCGTCAGCCATCAGCCAAGTCTGATGCAAGTGTGGACAGGATGTTTCCACTAGCAGGAGAGTCTAGGACTAGAGGTTACAGCCTCAGAATTAAAGGGCGTGCTTTTAGGAATGAGATGAGGAGGAATTTCTTTAGTCAGAGGGTGGTGAATCTGTGGAATTCTATGCCACAGAAGGCTGTGGAGGCTAAGGCAATGGATTTTTAAGGCAGGGATGGATAGATTCTTGATTAGTACGGGCGCCAGAGGTTCAAACTGGAGTTTAGAAGGATGAGGGAATATCATATAGAAACATATAAAATTATAAAAGGACTGGACAAGCTAGATGCAGGAAAAATGTTCCCAATGTTGGGTGAGCCCAGAACCAGGGGCCACAGTCTTAGAATAAAGGGCAGGCCATTTAAGACTGAGGTGAGAAAAAACGTTTTCACCCAGAGAGTTGTGAATTTGTGGAATTCCCTGCCACAGAGGGCAGTGGAGGCCAAATCACTGGATGGATTTAAGAGAGAGTTAGATAGAGCTCTCGGGGCTAGTGGAGTCAAGGGATATGGGGAGAAGGCAGGCACGGGTTATTGATTGGGGACGATCAGCCATGATCACAATGAATGGCGGTGCTGGCTCGAAGGGCCGAATGGCCTCCTCCTGCACCTATTTTCTATGTTTCTATGGGGAGAAGGCAGGAGAATGGGGTTAGGAGGGAGAGATAGATCAGCCATGATTGAATGGCAGAGTAGACTTGATGGGCCGAATGGCCTAATTCTGCTCTATCACATGCACTTACGAACGTATGAATCGATGAACACTGTGGATACCTCGGTACACGTGACAAGTCACCATATGAGAATGCAGGGTGACTTGGACAGGTTGGGGGAGTGGGCAGATGCATGGCAGATGAAGTTTAATGCGGATAAATGTGAGGTTATCCACTTTGGTAGCAAAAACAGGAAGGCAGATTATTATCTAAATGCCGTCAAGTTGGGGAAAAGGGGAAGTACAACGGGATCTGGGGGTCCTTGTTCATCAGTCCATGAAAGTAAGCATGCAGGTACAGCAGGCAGTGAAGAAAGCGAATGGCATGTTGGCCTTTATAACAAGAGGAGTCGAATATAGGAGCAAAGAGGTCCTTCTGCAGTTGTACAGGGCCCTATTGAGATCACACCTGGAGTATTGTGTGCAGTTTTGGTCCCCTAATTTGAGGAAGGACATACTTGCTATTGAGGGAGTGCAGCGTAGGTTTACAAGGTTAATTCCCGGGATGGCGGGACTGTCATATGCTGAGAAAATGGAGCAGCTGGGCTTGTACACTCTGGAGTGAGACGGGATCTTATTGAAACATTTAAGATTGTTAAGG
Source organism: Raja brachyura (assembly GCA_963514005.1). Next base: position 119,691,920 of record OY740784.1, read on the forward strand.
ATTTTTTAGAGGCAGGAAACATGTTCCCAAGGTTGGGGGAATCCAGAACCAGGGGCCACACAGTTTAGGAATAAGGGGTAAGCCATTTAGAACAGAGACGAGGAAACACTTTTTCTCACAGAGAGCGGTGAGTCTGTGGAATTCTCTGCCTCAGAGGACGGTGGAGGCCGGTTCTCTGGATACTTTCAAGAGAGAGCTAGATAGGGCTCTTAAAGATAGCGGAGTCTGGGGATATGGCGAGAAGGCAGGAACAGGGTACTGATTGGGGATGGTCAGCCATGATCACATTGAATGGCGGTGCTGGCTCGAAGGACTGAATGGCCTACTCCTGCACCTATTGTCTATTGTCTATGAACTCAACTCAACTCATGCTTACCCAAGGCCAGTATCGAACCCGTGTCCCCGGCGTCGCGAGCCCGCGGATTTACCAGCTGTGCCACCGTGCCACCCCCAGGAACATTGACGTCAATATTATATGTGCCTGCTACAAAATATTGGCGTTGTCCAAAGGGTCCCAGAGCTCCTGGGTCACTGTGTCCGTCCATTCCTCTGCTTGTGACCAGATGTGTGTCAAGATGATCAAAGAGCTTGAAAACAGATGCTCTCTCAGTCAATTACAAGAAGCCTTGATGTCTGGTCACCATCTTGCAGCTGTTAGAATGATGTGTTATCATCCCCTTTGTTCTGAAAGCGCATGGACTTGTCATCTGGCCGCAACTTGGCAGTCGGTCACAGCCTCACAAGTCGCAGACCTAGCTAAAGACTCCACGGTTTACCAGATCGGCACGTGTCAACGCCATCGCGCAGCGGTAGAGTCGCTACCTCGCAGTGCCAAAGGCCCCGGGCTTCGATCCCGACTCTGGGTGATGTCCGTACGGAGTTTGTACACAGAAACATAGAAACACAGAAAATAGGTGCAGGGGTAGGCCATTCGGCCCTTCGAGCCTGCACCGCACTTCAATGTGATCAGAGAAACATAGAAACATAGAAACATAGAAAATAGGTGCAGGGGTAGGCCATTCGGCCCTTCGAGCCAGCACCACACTTCAATGTGATCATAGAAACATAGAAACATAGAAACATAGAAAATAGGTGCAGGGGTAGGCCATTCGGCCCTTCGATCATCCAACTCAGTATCCCGAAACGTCGCCTATCTCCTTCGCTCCTTAGATGCTGCTGCACCCGCTGAGTTTCTCCAGCTTTTTGTGTAACCCTCGATTCTCCAGCATCTGCAGTTCCTTCTTTAACATCCTGTACCTGCCTTCTCTCCATACCCCCTGATCCCTTTAGCCACAAGGGCCACATCTAACTCCCAATGAACTGGCCTCAACTACCTTCTGTGGCAGAGAATTCCACAGACTCACCACTCTCTGTGTGAAAAAAGATTTTCTCATCTCGGTCCTAAAAGACTTTCCCCTTATCCTTAAACTGTGACCCCTTGTTCTGGACTTCCCCAACATCAGGAACAATCTTCCTGCATCTAGCCTGTCCAACCCCTTAAGATTTTTTTAAGTCTCTATAAGATCCCCCCCTCAATCTTCTAAATTCCAGCGAGTACAAGCCGAGTCTATCCAGTCTTTCTTCATATGAAAGTCCTGCCATCCCAGGAATCAGTCTGGTGAACCTTCTCTGTACCCCCTCTATGGCAAGAATGGCTGATCATCCAGAATCAGTACCCCGTTCCTGCCTTCTCCCCATATCCCTTGATTCCGTTAGACCCAAGAGCTAAATCGAACTCTCTCTTGAATGTATCGTACGTTCTCACTTGACCGCGTTGATTTTCACCAGGTGCTCCGGTTTCCTCCCACACTCCACAAAGAGGTGCAGGTACATAGGTTATTTGGTGTTGTTAAAATTGCCCCTAGTGTGCGGGATATTGCTAGTGTACGGGGTTATCGCTGGCCAGCATGGATTCGGTGGGCCGAAGGGCCTGTTTCGGCCCTGTATCTCCAAACTCCAAACAAGAACACACAGTTTATGTAAAGGACTTAAGGGCCGGTCCCACTTTTGCCGACTGTTTAGGCGACTGCCGGCGACCGTCACAGCGGTAGTACGTCGCCGAAAAACTGACGACTAGACCCCCCCTACGACAACCTACCACCTAAAGTCGTCGTCGAGCTACGACAAGCTACCAGCAACCGGCGACCCGTTAGGACGTCCACTACGACCACATCTACGACAACTGCCGTCCACCCGCGACAAGCAACGACCCTGTCGGCGACAACTGAAGACAGCCTACGACAGCACCTACGTCAAGAGAAGTCAAGCTACGCTCATTGGCGTCAAGCCAACTGGCGCCGAAAAAATTTTGAGCATGTTGAAAATCCAGCGGCGACCAGAAAAACGCTACGACTCTTTGGGCGACCGAGGAGACGACTCACGACCGTACAGGCGACACCCCGGTGACCATGTGGCGACATCCTAGTTGGCTAAAAATTAGTCTAAGTGGGACAGGCGTGTGGGTTTGTACGCTAATTGGCCCTCTGTAAATTGTCCCTGGTGTGGGGCGTGAATGGGAATGCGGGACATCGTAGATCTAGCGTGAACGGGCGACGGATGGCTAGCGCGGAGTCGGTGGGCCGAAGGGCCTGTTACCACGCTGCATCTCTAAACTAAACTAAACTAGACTCTGTAACACGACATTTGACAAGTCAGGACATACTCCTCCCAGCGGGTCGGGCAGCATAGAAACATAGACAATAGGTGCAAGAGGAGGCCATTCGGCCCTTCGAGCCAGCACCGCCATTCATTGTGATCATGGCTGATCGTCCCCTATTGGATTCCTATTAAATCCTTTACCCTTCACCTTGAGCCCATGTCCTCTGGTCCTCGATCCCCCTACTCTGGCCAAGAGATCCTGTGCAAGGTAGATAAGAGTTGGTTTTGGCCTTGATGTACGGCACGGACATTGTGGGCCGAAGGGCCTGTTCCCGAGCCGCTCTATGCTCCATGCTCTAACACAATGCCTGCCGATGAGACTGCTTTCACTATGCACCTCATGAAAGCTGCCAACAGGTCCAAATGACGCCAGAAGTTTCAAGATAATGATCTTGGTCTCCAGAGCGTTACACAAGCTTGGGGTTTGGCCGCCTGCCAGGCCTGGAGTTCATTAATTTGTGTTTCAGCTGCTCTGTGGGCAGGTTGGCACTGACCCACGCCACACTGGCAGACTCACGAGTGAAAGCTGAGAGCCTGCAACTTATCATCTCCTGCACGCTCCTCTCTCTCTCTCTCTCTCTCGCAAATCTCCAGCAGACCACCTGAGAAGATCAGGGATGGACCTCTCTCTCTCTCTCTCTCTCTCTCTCTCTCTCCCAGGAGCCAGCGCTCCCAGAACACCAGAGGCCGGACGTCCCTCCGCTGAGAAAGCACAACGCTTCGGGGCGGCAATTGTCTGTGGAATTCTCTGCCTCAGAGGGCGGCGGAGGCCGGTTCTCTGGATGCTTTCAAGAGAGAGCTAGATAGCGCTCTTAAAGATAGCGGAGTCAGGGGATATGGGGAGAAGGCAGGAACGGGGTACTGATTGTGGATGATGGGCCATGATCACATTGAATGGCGATGCTGGCTCGAAGGGCCGAATGGCCTACTCCTGCTCCTATTGTCTGTTGTCTATCGGCACGGTGGCGCAGCAGGTAGAGAAGCTGCCTCACAGCGCCAGGTACCCGGCTTCGATCCCTAGCGGGTGCTGTCTGTACGGAGTTTGCACGTTCTCCCCGCGACCTGCGTGGGTTGTCTCTGGTTTCCTCCCACGCTCCAAAGACGTGCAGGTTTGTAGGTTTATGGGCTTTGGTAAAAAAAATGTCAGTTGTCCCCAGTGTGTGTGTGTGTGTGTGTGTGGGGGATAGTGCTAGTGTTCGGGGTGATGGCCGGTCAGCACGAACTCAGTGGGCCGAAGGGGTCTAATTTCCACGCTGTAACCCCAAAGCCTAAAGTCTAAAGCTGTCCAAAGACTACAGTCCTGGAGGCACAGAGTCGTATAGCACAGAAACAGACCCTTCGGCCCACAATGTTCATGCCAACCCAGATGCCCTATCGAAGCTCGTCCCACCGGACCACAGTTGGCCAACACCCCCCCCCTGAACCTCTCCCACCCATGTACCTGTCCAAGTACCTCTTAAACATTCTTATTGTATCTGCCTCAAGCCCCTGTCCCACTTTCACCACCTAATTGGTGGTGAAACTCTGCCGAGTTTGCCCTTGACTCACACTCGCAGCATGGCCGCCACGAGGTGGTAGGAGGTCTTCGTCACTCTTCCTCGCGCTCGTGAGCGGTCTCTGCGTACTCGTGGCCTCGCGGCGTTTTTTTCCAGCCGGATAAAAAATGTCCACGAGTAAAAATACGGTTGGTTTTTACATGATACTTTTACTCACAGGTAGGTCGAGTAGGCCGCGATGGTAGTCGTAGGGTGGTAACTGGCCCGAGAAAAAAAATGCAAATATGACACCATTTTATCATGTGATCATTTTCTACTCGTAGCTAGTCGTAGTTGGTCTTAGGCGTGGAAGACTGAGGTCGAGGGGGGTCGTAAGAGGTCGTAGACATAATCGTAGGAGGTCGTAGGAGGTCTTTTACTTTGGCGAGTCAACCCGTCCTTGACATTTTTTTCAACTTGTCTAGGGTCTTCTAAATTCATGGATTAGGTCATCCAAGTGGGACAACCTTCATCTTCAGCTACCTCCTCCGGCAGCTCGTTCCACACACGCACCACCCTCTGAGTGAAAGAGCTGCCCCTCAGGTTCCTATTAAATCGTTCCCCTCTCCCCTTTCATCCATGTCCTCTGGTTCTCCATTCCCCTGCTCTGGGTGGAAGGCTGTACAACTACCCGATCTATTCCCCTCGTGATTTTATACACCTCACTACAACCTCCCTCTGCAAGGAATAAAGTCCCAGCTTGCCCAACCTACTCTTATCATAAGATCAGAATGGGCCTGCCACACTGTCAAGTTGCCGCATTCGCCTGAAAAACTGGGAACTGGAACGGCGACTGTCAGAGTGGAACACACACACACGTGTGCACGCACACATGCACACACACACACACACGCACACACACGCACACACACACACACACGCACACACATGTATATACACACACACACGCACACACACACACACACACATATATATGCACACACACGCGCGCACACACACACACACATATATATACACACACGCACACACACACGCACACACGCAGACACACACACACACGCACGCAAGCACGCACACACACACACACACACACCCGCACACGCGCACACACACATGCACGCACACACACACGCACACACACACACACGAACACACACGCAGACACACACACACACAAACACGCACACACACACACACACACTCGAACAAACAAACAAATCGCAAAGGCGGGGGCCAGGGAAAGCGGGGGAGCGCTGTCTGAAATTCACACGGTGCAAAGCCAAGGTGATACAGACACGCACCGCGATGAACAGGAAGATTAAAGACGGCTAGCACAGTGTACGGTAAGTCCTTTAAAAGAGGGGGATGGGGGGAGAAGGGTGGAAGGGGGAGAAAGGGGGAGAAAGGGATAGAAGGGGAGCGAAGGAGTGGAGACACATTTAAGAAGCCAGACAACTTTTAATATAGGTATGTTACAACACCTACCTTTAGCAGCGCTGCAGTTCTGCCGCTCCCCGTGTGCGCGACTTTGGCGCCTTTCAGAGGGGGGCGGGTTTAAAATGCCGATGTTTTCTAGGCAGTCCAAGTCGATCCATGTCGGGCGATTTCGTCGCTAAAGAGAAATCGCTCCGACATTTCATTCATAAAGGTATTTTTAAACTAGGCTAGATTATTTATTAACTAGATTAGTTTAAAAATCATCTTCTAAAGCTCTGAACGCCGACAGCGGAACGGACCTAACGTAGGCGATAAAAGAAGCTACACAGTTTATTTATACATAAAAACTTGGTTTTTAGGAAGGCTTTAATCACATTTTCATGTTGCGAAAAGGGGACAAAAAAAATGTATGAACCGGCTGTATTTTTCATACCGACTTCACCGCAAACCGCAACGTTCCAATCCACCACATTCCACTAAAACCCACTCGCTAGTTGATTTAAATGGCCATTAATTTACAGGAATCAAACACTAAATTCCTTCCATTTGGCCCAGAAATTCATGAAAATGAGATTTAAAAATTATGTTATATTGTGGATTATTGTGTGAATGTTATTTGGACACTTAGGCAATTTAAAAAAAGTTTATCTTTTCTTAAGAAATGGATAGATGTTTAGATCTACTCATTGAATTTTGTAATTAGCTACAATTAGATAACTAACTAATTATATGCTTTAATTTCAGGTCATCCAAGTAAGATTGTTTCATATTTGTTTCAGAATGCTTCAATCTATAATAACTGAAAATTTCATTCAGTTCTCTTAATTTTTAAGAAAGTTATGGGCTCTTTAACTGTTCTAGATCACAGCTTTTGAGTTAAGTCAATTGAAAGGCAATGGGGAACAAGATGCTAATTTCCGAGTATGAAAATGGCCATAACTTTCTTAATACTGAAGATATGAAAGTGAATTAGGTGTCAAATTAAACTTCTTTTTATGCTTTATCTGATGGGATAAATTGCAGACTTGATTTTTTAAATCTCAAAATTTTGTAACATTGCTATTTAATAAGCCAGAGATACACAGCGATGGAGCTCGGCGGGCATTTAACGTTACCGGTCGGTGATCCTTGGTTCTGAAAACTCGTGGAAATGTATTTTTTCCCCAATGAGACAGTGAAAATGCCCGGTCAGCAAAGGCGATTAACTAAAACTACCTACGAGTACCTCGACTAGGTACAACTACATGGCGACCCCACCACAACCGCACCTGCGAATACACGATTATCGATTTTCTCAATGGCGACCAACATGTTGAAAGATTTGCAGCGACCATACTGAGGCCGCGACTGGTCCCCAGAATGCGGGAACTCCTCGTGACCACAAAGGCGACTCCCCGGAGACCCCCAGCGAACACGTGGCGACCTTGTGGTGACCGCACAGCCTCCCGCACTCGCCGAAAAAGTCGCCTTAGCGGGACAGGCCCATAAGGGATCGGAGTAGAATTAGGCCTGCATACCCATCCCTGCCTTAAATATATCCATTGTCTCGGCCTCCGCAGCCGCCTGTGGCTTTGTGAAAAGTGATCTCGAAATCTGTTCGAGTGCTCTAAAATAGTTCCGTGCGTTGCCTCCTCTGCTGCCAGTGGTCCAGGCTTTCTGCCCAGTTGCCCAGGGCGAGGTCTCCAATGCCAATTGTGCTGTTAATCCCCCATGTGTGTGTGTTAACTGTAAATCATCTTCATAATCAAAATCATAATCATGCTTTATTAGCCAAGTATGTTTTTCAACATACGAGGAATTTCATTTGCCGTACAGTTATACCATTAAAAAGCAACAGAACGAACACACACAAAACACATTTTAACACAAACATCCACCACAGTGACTCCTCCACATTCCTCACTGTGATGGAAGGCGAAAAAAAACATAGAAACATAGAAATTAGGTGCAGGAGTAGGCCATTCGGCCCTTCCAGCCTGCACCGCCATTCAATATGATCATGGCTGATCATCCAACTCAGTATCCCGTACCTGCCTTCTCTCCATACCCTCTGATCCCCTTTAGCCACAAGGGCCACATCTAATTCCCTCTTAAATATAGCCAATGAACTGGCCTCAACCAGCCTCTGTGGCAGAGAGTTCCAGAGACCCACCACTCTGCGTGAAAAAAGTCCTTCTCATCTCGGTCCTAAAGGATTTCCCCCTTATCCTTAAGCTGTGACCCCTTGTCCTGGACTTCCCCAACATCGGGAACAATCTTCCTGCATCTAGCCTGTCCAACCCCTTAAGAATTTTGTAAGTTTCTATAAGATCGCCTCTCAATCTCCTAAAATTCTAGAGAGTATAAACCGAGTCTATGCAGTCTTTGTTCATAAGACAGTCCTGACATCCCAGGAAAAAGTTCAATGTCTTCCCGCCTTTGTTCTGCAGCGGTCGGGGGCCTCGAGCCTTCCATTGACGGGCGTTTGGGCTCTCGCGTTGGGGCGATCAAGCTCCTGCATCGGGGGCGGGTGGGGGAATCTCGGCTCCTCCGCTCCGGGCGATCGGACCCCGGGTCGGGGCTGGTCCAAACCCCCCGCGTCGTTTGGAGCCTCCCCGACATCGGTCTCTAACCCGAGGGTGGTGAAGATCGCCCAACGCATCACAGGCTCCTCACTCCCCTCCATTGAGTCTGTCCATAGTCAACGATGCCTGCGCAGGGCGCACAGCATGGCCAGGGGCAGCTCACATCCCAACCATGGACTGTTTACCCTCCTCCCATCCGGGAGACGCTACAGGTCCCTCCGCTGTTGAGGCCGAATTGAGACTGGGAGCTCATCGATGGCGCGCGGTTGGAGCGTAGATCCCAAGCAAGGGGTTTCATGCTCTGATGGTAAGTCCATGCCCTCGCGGTGGGGCTCAAAGTCAGTCCCGAGCAAAGGCCTCGCGATGTTAGGCCGCAGAGCCACCGGAGATACCACCCGGAAACCAATCGCAACTCCGGCAAGGTAACAGATTGGGAAAAAAGTTTCCCCCTCCCCCCTCACCCCCCCACGTAAAACAAACCACAGAGCATTAACACAAACTCTTGAAACACACTAAAAATAACGGACGGAAAGACAGACAGACTGTTGGCGAGGCTGCCATCGTGGGGCGCCCCCATGGTGGTAACAAGTGAAGGATCTCAGGGTTCCCACACACCAGCTGAAACAATCGGTGCTCATTCACCTGGAACCTGTGCTACTTGTGGAGAGGAGGTGGGAGCGAGGAATCTGTCCCTGACCGGACATCATTCTGCTTCGCAAGTTTATGTTCACAGGAGTAGAATTAGGCCATTCGGCCCGTCGAGTCCACCACGCCATTCAATCATGGCTGATCTATCTCTCCTTCCTAACCCCATTCTCCTGCCTTCTCCCCATATACCCCTGACACCCGTACTAATCACGAATCTGTCTATCTCTGCCGTAAAAATATCCACTGACTTGTGGCCTCCACCGCCTTCTTTGGCAACGAGTTCCACAGATTCACTGACCTCTGACTAAAGAAGTCCCTCCCCACCTCCTCTCTAAAAGAGCGCCCTTTAATTCTGAAGCTGTGACCTCTGATCCTAGACTCTCCCACCAGCGGAAACATCCTCTCCACATCCACTCTATCCATGGCTTTCATTATCCTGTACGTTCTGTATTCTGTAGGTCCCCCCTCAACCTTCTAAACTCCAGCGAGTACAGGCCCAGCGCCGGCAAACGCTCATCGTATGTTAACCCACTCATTCCTGGGATCGTTCTCGTAAACCTCCTCTGGACCCTCTCCAGAGCCGGCACATCCTTCCTCAGATATGGAGCCCAGATTTGCTCACAGTATTCCAAATGTGGCCTGACCAGCGCCTTATAGAGCCTCAGCGTTACATCCCTGTTTTTGTATACAAGCCCTCGTGATATAAATGCTAACATTGAGTTTGCCTTCCTTACTCCAGATTCGACATGTAGATTAACTTTTGGGAATCCCGCACCAGCGCTCCCTGTCCCACCAGCATGCAACTCTATGCGATGAGCGCGACCTAACGTGGTCGCTTGAGCCGTCCGGCGTCGCGGGGCCGGTCCCACTTCGATCGCCGGAGCCGTGCGGAATTGTGCGGAGTTCGTCCCGACATCGCGCGGGGCTCCGAAAAACTGACCATGTTCAAAAATTCCGCGCGGCAACGGCTTGTCGGCTCGCAGTCGCCTCGACGCATTACACACCGTCTCGACATCGTGCCTCCGTGACCCTCTCTGTGTGTGGCTCCATGACCCTCTCTGTAGGTGCCTCCGTCACCCTCTCTGTGTGTGGCTCCGTGGCCCTCTCTGTGTGTGTGTGCCTCTGTGCCCCTCTCTGTGTGCCCCTCTCTGTCCTGGCGAACTTGCCTTTAAGACTTCGCTTCAAGTTTGCCTCACTTTGCGCCGCGTTGCGCCACTCACCCGACCTCCGCGCGGCCCTCGCAGCCGGTTTGGTCGCGCTTGCCGCATGCAGGCGCATGTTGGTGGGAACGGCCCTGTACAGGGGATCACCCGACCTCCGCGCGGCCCCCGCTTCTAGTTTGATCGCGCTCACCGCATGGAGTCGGATGCTAGTGGCATAGGCCCTTTATGCTTATGCCACGATTCATTCTCCATTAAGATGCTAATGACCCAGCAACAAAGAAAAACAAGTAAATTAACAGGAAACGGATCGTTAGGTTTTCGATTATCTTTTGTGGGTTTAAAGCGTTTTAATTGGTGCAGAGTTACAGTTGGAACCAAGAACTAACTGCGGTTAAAATATAGCTGGAAGTCAAAATGGAGTTAGAACATGGAGCAGGCAACATGGAACATGGATCAGGAATGAATGAATGAATCAGTTTATTGGCCAAGTATTCACATACAAGGAATTTGCCTTGGTACTCCACCCACAAGTGACAACATGAGATACAGTGACAGTTAGGAATGACTCAGAAAACACCAAACATTAATAATAAAACATTATCGATTAAACATTGAATTAAACAAAATACCAGATCAAAGGGAGGCTACAGATTTTTGGCTGTTGAGTAGAGCAACTACTCGTGGATAAAAACTGTTTTTATGTCCGGCTGTGGCAGCTTTGACAGTCCGGAGTCGCCTTCCAGAGGGAAGTGATTCAAAGAGTTTGTGGCCAGGGTGAGAGGGGTCAGAGATGATCTTGCCCGCTCGCTTCCTGGCCCTTGCAGTGTACAGTTCATCAATGGAGGGAAGGTTGCAGCCAATAACCTTCTCTGCTGATCGGACGATTCGCTGCAGCCTCCGGGTGTCGTGCTTGGTGGCTGAGCCAAACCAGACCATGATGGAGAAGGTGAGGACAGACTCTACGATGGCCGTGTAGAATTGGACCATCATTGCCTGTGGCAGATTGTGCTTCCTCAGCTGCCGCAGGAAGTACATCCTCTGTTGTGCCGTTTTGACCGTGGAGTCGATGGAGCCCCCCCCCCACGTAAGGTCATAGAACAGAACATAGAACGTGGAAGATGGAACATGGTTGGCGCGGGCAAGTTGGGCCAAAGTACAGAATGAATAGGAAAGAACCGCAGATGCTGGTTCAAGTTGAAGATAGACACAAAATGCTGGAGTAACAGTGGGACAGGCAGCATCTCTGGAGAAAAAGGGTGGGTGATGTTTTGGGTTGAGACCCTTCTTCAGACTGAAAGTAGAGGGAAAGGAACTGGAGGTTCTGGAGAAGGGTCCCGACTCGAAACGCCACCCATTCCTTCTATAACCATATAACCATATAACTATATAGCAATTACAGCACGGAAACAGGCCTTCTCGGCCCTTCCATAGAAACATAGAAACATAGAAAAATAGGTGCAGGAGTAGGCCATTCGGCCCTTCGAGCCTGCACCGCCATTCAATGTGATCATGGCTGATCATCCAACTCAGTATCCCGTACCTGCCTTCTCTCCATACCCCCTGATCCCTTTAGCCACAAGGGCCACATCTAACGCCCTCTTAAATATAGCCAATGAACTGGCCTCAACTACCTTCTGTGGCAGAGAGTTCCAGAGACTCACCACTCTCTGTGTAAAGAATGTTTTCCTCATCTCGGCCCTAAAGGAATTCCCCTTATCCTTAGACTGTGACCCCTTGTTCTGGACTCCCCCAACATCGGGAACAGTCTTCCAGCATCTAGCTTGTCCAACCCCTTAAGAATTTTGTAAGTAAAGTTCCAGTCCGTGCCGACCATTTATTTTCCCCTAGTCCCATCTACCTGCACTCAGACCATACCCCTCCATTCCCTTCTCGTCCATACACCTATCCACTTTACTTTTAAATGTTAAAATCGATCCTGCCTCCAACACCTCTGCTGGAAGCTCATTCCACACAGCCACCACTCTCTGAGTAAAGAAGTTCCCCCTCATGTTACCCCTAAACTTCTGTCCCTTAATTCTCATGTCATGCCCTCTTGTTTGAATCTTCCCTACCCTCAATGGGAAAAGCTTATCCACGTCAACTCTGTCTATCCCTTTCATCATTTTAAAGACCTCAATCAAGTCCCCCCTTAACCTTCTGCGCTCCAAAGAATAAAGACCTAACTTGCTCAACCTTTCTCTGTAACTTAGTTGCTGGAACCCAGGCAACATTCTAGTAAACCTCCTCTGTACTCTCTCTCCGGAAATGCTGCCTGTCCCCGCTGAGTTACTCCAGCACTTTGTCTGTCTTCAACACATACCAGCACCTGCAGTTCCTTTCTACAGAGGAATAGGCCCTTCAGCCCACAATGCCTGTGCTGAACATGACGGCAAGATAGTTTCGTTTAATTTAGTTTCGATTGTTACTGTCGCACATGATAAAAGGGATAGACAGAGTTGACGTGGATAAGCTTTTCCCAGTCAAGGAACAGACCATATATGAATGCAATCACAATATCCACAGGGTAACAGCTTTAGTGCAAAGATATAACATTTGAAGATAGTTCAAAAGTCATCAACGAGGTAGATGGGAGGTTTCTGGTTGTGGTAGGATGGTTCAGTTGCCTGATAGCAGCCGGGAAGAAACTGTCCCAGGAGTATTGCGTACAGTTTTGGTCTCCAAATCTGAGGAAAGACATCCTTGCCATAGAGGGGGTACAGAGAAGATTCACCAGACTGATTCCTGGGATGTCAGGACTTTCATATGAGGAAAGATTGGATAGACTCGGCTTGTACTCGCTGGAATTTAGAAGATTGAGGGGGGGATCTTATAGAAACTTACAAAATTCTTAAGGGGTTGGACAAGCTAGATGCTGGAAGATTGTTCCCGATGTTGGGGGAGTCCAGAACAAGGGGTCACAGTCTAAGGAAAAGGGGGAATTCCTTTAGGACCGAGATGAGGAAAACATTCTTTACACAGAGAGTGGTGAGTCTCTGGAATTCTCTGCCACAGAAGGCAGTTGAGGCCAGTTCATTGGCTATATTTAAGAGGGCGTTAGATGTGGCACTTGTGGCTAAAGGGATCAGGGGGTATGGAGAGAAGGCAGGTACGGGATACTGAGTTGGATGATCAGCCATGATCACATTGAATGGCGGTGCAGGCTCGAAGGGCCGAATGGCCTACTCCTGCACCTATTTTTCTATGTTTCTATGTCCCTGAATCTGGAGGTGTGCGTTCGTTTTCACACTTCTGTACCTCTTGCCCGATGGGAGAGGGGAGAAGAGGGAGTGGCCAGGGTGCGACTGGTCCTTGATGATGCTGCTGGCCTTGCCGAGGCAGCGTGAGGTGTAGATGAGAGGGTGACTGGAAGTGAAGGTGGACCAGCATGCTGGAGAAACAGAGCGGGGGAAGGATTAGGCGACATTTCGGGTCGAGACTGGAGTGGGGGTTTGACTGGAAGAAGAAAGGTAGAGGCGGAGACAGTGGGCTGTGGGAGAGCTGGGAAGGGGAGGGGAAGGAGGGAGAAAGCAGGGACTGCCTGAAAATTGGAGAAGTCAATGTTCAAAGTGAATGGAAGGGAGGCTTGTTTGTGCGACGGTCTGGGCTGCGTCCCACAACTCTGCACGTTCTAGCGGGTCTTGGACGGAGCTGTTCCCAAACCATGCTGTGATGCATCCCGATTAAAGGCTCTCTACGGCGCATCTGTGGAAGTTGGCGAGAGTTATTGGGGACATGCCAAAGTTCCTAAGCCTTCAAAGGAAGTAGATCTTTCGTGACCAATTGTTCAATGTGGCTGGACCAGAACAAATTTCTGGCGATGTTTATTCCTAAGAACTTGCTTCATCTGTCCAAACTAATCTCTGCCTACACATCGAGACAAAGAGACTCATAGACTCACACAGCGTGGAAATAGACCAGAATACCCCATCTGCAGCGAGCATCAGCCATGTTGCCATTGCATGAGATATGGATGAGTGTTCTGTTTCGGTCTCCGTGTTATGAGAAAGATAGAAACATCGAAACATAGACAATAGGTGCAGGAGGAGGCCGTTCAGCCCTTCGAGCCAGCACCGCCATTCATTGTGGTCATGGCTGATCGTCCCCTATCAATAACCCGTGCCTGCCTTCTCCCCATATCCCTTGACTCCACCAGCCCCTAGAGCTCTATCTAACTCTCTCTTAAATCCATCCAGTGATTTGGCCTCCACTGCCCTCTGTGGCAGGGAATTCCACAAATTCACAACTCTCTGGGTGAAAAAGTTTTTTTCTCACCTCAGTCTTAAATGGCCTCCCCTTTATTCTAAGACCGTGGCCCCTGGTTCTGGACTCGCCCAACATTGGGAACATTTTTCCTGCATATAGCTTGTCCAGTCCTTTTATAATTGTATATGTTTCCGTAAGAACCCCCCTCTCATCCTTCTAAACTCCAGTGAATGCAAGCCTAGTCTTTTCAATGCCGTCAAGTTGGAAAGGGTGCAGGGAAGATTTATGAGGATGTTGCCCGAACTCAAAGGCATGGGCCATAGTTAGAGGTTTAGGCCGGGGACTCTATTGCTCGGAGCACAGGAGGACGAGGAGTGATCTTGTAGAGGTGCACAAAATCACGAGAGGAATAGATCGGGCAAATGCACATTGTCCCTTGCCCAGGGAATGGGAACCAAGAACCTGAGGACATAGGCTCAAGGTGAGGTGGAAATATTTCAAGGCAACCTGAGGGGTAACTTTTTTTATGCAAAAAAGTGGCGGGTGTACGGAACAAGCTGTTGGAGGAGGTAGTTGAGGCAGGTATTATGAGGAAACATGAGGGGACATTTAGACAGGTGCATGGATAGGATAGGTTTAGAGGGATATGGGGTTGATGGGACATGTTGGTTGGCGTGGGCAAGTTGGGCCAAAGGACCTGCTTCCACGATGTATAACAGGGTGACCAAAACTGAACACTCTGCATTAAATGTGATCTCGTCAAATGTTCAAAACAGCAGCACAGCAGTAGAGTTGCTGCCTTACAGTGCTTGCAGAGCCAGAGACCCAAGTTCGATCCCGACCTCGGGTGCTTGTCTGTGCGGAGTTTGTGCGTTCTTCCCGTGACCTGCGTGGATTTTCTCTGTGATCTTCAGTTTCCCCCCACGCTCCAAAGTGGTGGGGCCACCGGCCACATCTTCCCATCTCCTCCCCTTTCGGCTTTCGGTAGAGACCGTTCCCTCCGTAAAACTCCCTGGTCAATTCGTCCCTTCCCACCCAAACCACCCCCTCCCCTGGTACTTTCCCAAGCCTCCGCAGGAAATGCTACACCTGTCCCTTTTCCTCCCCCCTTGCCTCCATCCAAGGACCCAAGCAGTCTTTCCAGGTGCGGCAGAGGTTCACCTGCACCTCCTCCAACCTCATCTATTGCATCCGCTGCTCTAGGTGTCAGCTGCTCTACATCGGTGAGACCAAGCGCAGGCTTGGCGATCGCTTCGCCCAACACCTCCGCTCGGTCCGCAATAACCAACCTGATCTCCCGGTGGCTCAGCACTTCAACTCCCCCTCCCATTCCTAATCCGACCTTTCAGTCCTGGGCCTCCTCCATGGCCAGAGTGAGTCCCACCGCAAGTTGGAGGAGCAGCACCTCATATTTCGCTCGGGTAGTTAACACCCAGCGGTATGAACATTGACCTCTCCAATTTCAGGTAGTCCCTGCTTTCTCCCTCCTTCCCCTCCCCTTCCTAGCTCTTCCACAGCCCACTGTCTCTGCCTCTTCCTTTCATCCCCCCCCCCCCCCCCCCCGACATCAGTCTGAAGAAGGGTCTCGACTCGAAATGTCGCCTATTCCTTCTCTCCATAGATGCTGCCTCACCCGCTGAGTTTCTCCAGCATATTTTGTCTACCTACCCCTTATTCTTAAACTGTGACCCCTGGTTCTGGACTCCCCCAACATGGGGAACAATCTTCCTTCATCTAGCCTGTCCAATCCCTTAAGAATTTTACATGTTTCTATAAGATAACCTTTCATCCTTCTAAATTCCAGTGAATGCAAGCCCAGTCGACCCATTCTTTCATCTCTGTATTAATCCTAATCTTAAACTTTACAGTTTAAGAATAAGGAGTAAGCCATTTAGAACGGAGACTTTTTCTCACCGAGAGTTGTGAGTCTGTGGAATTCCCTGCCTCAGAGGGCGGTGGAGGCCGGTTCTTATGCATTTATGGAGCGAAGGAAATGGGCAACGTTTTGGGCAGAAACCCTTCTTCAGATCCCTTCTTCCACTGTTGAGAGATTGGAGCGGCTGGGCTTGTACACTCTGGAGTTTAGAAGGATGAGAGGGGATCTCATTGAAACATTTATGATTATTGAGGGTTTGGACACGCTAGAGGCAGGAAACATGTTCCCGATGTTGGGGGAGTCCAGAACCAGGGGCCACAGTTTAAGAATAAGGGGTAAGCCATTTAGCCATTTAGAACGGAGACGAGGAAACACTTTTTTCTCACGGAGAGTGGTGAGTTTGTGAAATTCTCTGCCTCAGAGGGCGGTGGAGGCCGGTTCTCTGGATGCTTTCAAGAGAGAGCTAGATAGGGCTCTTAAAGATAGCGGAGTCAGGGGATACGGGGAGAAGGCAGGAACGGGGTACTGATTGGGGATGATCAGCCATGATCACATTGAATGGCGGTGCTGGCTCGAAGGGCTGAATGGCCTACTCCTGCACCTGTTGTCTATGTTTCTATGTTTCTATCTTTCTCATAACACGGAGACCAAAACAGAACACTCATCCATACCTCACGCAATGGGACCATGACTGATGCTCGCTGGGTCAAAGGGCCGAATGGCCTACTCCTGCACCTATTGTCTATTGTCTATTGTCTAATTGTCTATTGCATTAGCCATCGCTCGGCCCACCTGCCCGACCGATCAAGGCCCTGCTGCAATCTTTGACGAACATCCACGCTGTCTTTGCAAACACCCCCCACTTCAGCGTCATCTGCAAAGTCGTGCCGCATGTGGACTTGGCGGAGAGAGATATCAAACTGAGCGCAGTCAAAGGCGTGAGAAAGATCTTGTTGTTGCCGAAGAATTGAAAAGTGGATGCCAGCTGGTGCAATACAAATCTGGCAGTCTGCTGCACACATTGGA
The DNA here is from genome assembly GCA_963514005.1 of Raja brachyura. Next base: position 119,708,991 of record OY740784.1, read on the forward strand.
CTGAATATGAACGCTGTGTTTCCAGCAGGGTCCCAGACGACATCTCACAAACAGACCGCAGAATAGTGAAGAAGGGTCTCGACCCGAAACGTCGCCCGTCCCGCTGAGTCACTCCAGCTTTTTGCGTCTATCTCCGCTTGCTTCCGACACAGAACAGTGAAAGGCCTGGATAGAGCGGATGTGGAGAAGGTGTTTCCACCAGTGGGAGAGTCTAGGACTTGAGGTCACAGCCTCAGAATTAAAGGACGTTCCTTTAGGAAGGAGATGAGGAGGAATTTCTTTAGTCAGAGGGCGGTGAATCCGTGGAATTCTTTGCCACAGACAGCAGTGGAGGCCAAGTCAGCGGATATAATGAAAGTAGAGATAGATAGATCTTGATTAGTTTGGGTGTCAGGGGTTACGGGGAGAAGGCAGGAGATGGGGAGGAATTTCTTTAGTCAGAGGGCGGTGAATCTGTGGAATTCTTTGCCACAGACGGCTGTGGAGGCCAAGTCAGTGGATATTTTTAAGGCAGAGATACATAGATTCCTGATTTGTACGGGTGTCAGGGGTTATGGGGAGAAGGCAGGAGAATGGGGTTAGGAGGGAGAGATAGATCAGCCATGATTGAATGGTGGAGTGGACTTGACGGGCCGAATGGCCTCATTCTACTCCTACAATCATAGGACTAGTGTGAACGGGTGATCGATGGTCGGCGCGGATCACCCGCTGGGCCTGTTTCCGCGATGTATCTCGAACCTAAACTACACTAAACTAAAATAAACTCTAAACTAAACCACACCGAACTAAGTTGACATGGTAGACAGAAAATGCTGGAGAAACTCAGCGGGTGAGGCAGCATCTATGGAGCGAAGGAACAGGTGACGTTTCGGGTCGAGGCCCTTCTTCAGACTGATGTGGGGGTGGGGGGGGGGGGGGGGGCGGGAAGAAGAAAGGAAGAGGCGGAGACAGTGGGCTGTGGGAGAGCTGGGAAGGGGAGGGGAAGGAGGGAGAAAGCAGGGACTACCTGAAATTGGAGAAGTTAATGTTCACACCGCTGGGGTGCAAACTGCCCAAGCGAAATATGAGGTGCTGCTCCTCCAATTTGCGGTGGGACTCACTCTGGCCATGGAGGAGGCCCAGGACAGAAAGGTCGGATTCGGAATGGGAGGGGGAGTTGAAGTGCTGAGCCACCGGGAGGTCAGGTTGGTTAATGCGGACCGAGCGTACAAGTACAAGTCGGCAGACAACGGGGGTAAAAGCGTGCCCAACGTCGCCCTCATCCTGATGGCCACCTTCGTGTGTGGCTGCATCAGGCGGAGTGTAGAGCCAAGGCACGTGGGCACCAAGTGTCACTACCTGCTGAGGTTCTACCTGTCCCCGGTGTTGCGAAGGATGGGCCTGGCGCAGATGCCACGCAATGTGCCAGTCAGCTGGTCACTGCCGCCCCATCTGTCGTCTGTGGAAAGGTTCTTCCGGACCAACACCTTTGACCACATGTCCATTGGGCAGTGGTCAGCACAGAATGTCCTGCAGGTACTGCAGGGAAAGGACTCGATGGACCCGGTGGCGTGGTTCCCTGAGCAGACTGCCCAGCTTGTCTGGCAAAATGCCTCATCGCCAGAACTCACCAACAAGCACCAAGACCTGGCTTGGCTGGCGGTGAGGGGAGCCCTCCCAGTCAGATCCTTCCTGCACCATCGGAACCTCACTACCAGCGCACGCTGCCCTCGGGACGGCTGCTATGGAGTGGAGACGGTCGCCCACCTCTTTGCAGAGTGTGGATTTGCCCAAAGAGTCTGGAGAAAAATGCAAGGGTCCCTGGTACGCTTTATTCCAAACAGCTCTGTCACAGAGGACTCTGTGATTTACGGACTGTTCCCAGGGACACATTCAGAGACTGACATCAAGTGCTGCTGGAAGGTTATCAACTCGGTGAAAGACGCTCTCTGGTCTGCCCGAGCTTTGTTCACCACCCAGCAGAGCGAGATGTCCGTCGGGGAATGTTGCCGACTGGCCCACTGCAGACTGCAGGAGTACGTACTAAGGGACGCACTGAAGCTCGGTGCAGCCAACGCCAAGGCTCGGTGGGGGAGGGCCACAGTCTAAGGTCCTTCCGCTGCTGGACATGGGGGCACTGTATGGTGGAGACGCCCCTCAAAATAAGGGAAGGTATCCCATGCCGGGGGGCCACATGAGTGGCACGGGTGGGGGATTAATTAGTAAAATTTGAAAAATGTATATAGACTGCATGGAAGAATTTGTATAGCCTCCGAAAATGTCGGATGGATTTTTCGCACGGTTGATGTATTGTAAATATTTATTACTTGAATAAAGTCTATTTTGAAATAAATAAAAAAAAAAAAAAAAAAAAAAAAAAGGACCGAGCGGAGGTGTTGGGCGAAGCGATCGCCGAGCCTGCGCTTGGTCTCACCGATGTAGATCAGCTGACACCTAGAGCAGCGGATGCAATAGATGAGGTTGGAGGAGGTGCAAGTGAACCTCTGCCACACCTGGAAAGACTGCTTGGGTCCTTGGATGGAGTCGAGGGGGGAGGTAAAGCGACAAGTGTAGCATTTCCTGCGGTCGCAAGGGACAGTATCCGGGGAGGGGGTGGTTCGGGTGGGAAGGGACGAATTGACCAGGGAGTTACGGAGGGAGCGGTCTCTGCGGAAAGCCGACAGGGGGGGAGATGGGAAGATGTGGCGGTGGTGGAATCCTGCAAGGTGACATGCTGGTGGAGCGATAGATTTGCTTCCTTACAGACCCTTCGAGACCCTTCTTCAGACTGAGTGTCGGGGGAGAGGGGAAACGAGAGATATAGACGGTGATGTAGAGAGATATAGAACAGTTGAATGAAAGATATGCAAAGATATAAGTAACGATGATAAAGGAAACAGGCCATTGTTAGCTGTGGGCTAGGTGAAAACGAGTTACAGACAATGAGACTCAACGAGACGGCTTTGAACCTAGTTCAACAACTAGGGTCGGGGAGGGATGGAGAGAGAGGGAATGCAAGGGTCACTTGATGTTAGAGAGGTTAATGTTCACACCGCTGGGGTGTAAGCTGCCCAAATATGAGGTGCTGCTCCTCCAATTTGCGCTGGGCCTCACTCTGACAGCGGAGGAGGCCCAGGACGGAAAGGTCAGTGTGGGAATGGGAGGGGGAGTTAAAATGTTTGGCAACCGGGAGATCAGGCAGGTCCAGTCTTGGTGACTTGGTTCCAACTGGAATTTAAACTGGAGGTGGTGAAGGGAGGGGTTTAGCCAGAGAGGGTTATTGGGAAGAAAGTGCCACTTTAAATGTAGTTGCATCTGGCTGGGCAACCGTGGCCTGGTGGAGATTATTCCGTGCTTTAATAGTGCGTGGAAAGAACGAATTGCTGTACACATCTGTCTTTGAGGCTGGGACCACAAATTGGATCGAATGCCCTCGTCTGCTCCTAATTGGTTTGGGGTTGGTGTAGGTCTTGTGATCTATGTCGAGCTGACCATTTAACATTTTGTAAAAATAGGTCAAACGGTGAGCTTCACGTCTGTCTTGGAGAGGGTTCCACCCCGCCCAGAGAATTCAGAAGTTTGGTGACACTCGCTTCTCTCTCGTAGGTGTTAGTAACAAATCGAGCGGCCTGTCTTTGGACACGTTCGATGGATGAAATGTTTTTATCTGTGTATGGGTCCCAAGCTGCAACTGCGTAGTCCAGATGAGGTCTAACGAGGGTGAAATACAGCTTCTCCTTGACAGAAGCTGAACAATGATGGAAGTTGCGCCTCAGGAAGTTTAGGACACCTGTTGCTTTCACTGTTACATGGCTGTTCCATTTGTGCAGAGGTGTTTAAAAACATGAGTGGAATAGATCGGGTAGACGCACAGAGTCTCTTGCCCAGAGTAGGGGGATCGAGGACCAGAGGGGACATGGGTTTAAGGTGAAGGGGAAAAGATTTATCAGGTATCTGAGGGGTAACGTTTTCGCACGTTTTCGAACAGGCTGCCAGAGGAGGTAGTTGCGGCTGGGACTATCCCAACGTTTAGACAGGTACGTGGATTTGGAGAGGTTTGGAGGGATATGGACCAAACGTGGGCAGGTGGGACAAGTGTAGCTGGGACATGTTGGCTGGTGTGGGCAAGTTGGGCCGAAGGGCCTGTTTCTACGCTGTACCAGTCTATGGCACTTTGACGATGATTCTCTGTGAATGATCACAGTAGTTCAGGACCTGCATTGGTCTCGCACACATGGTTATCCCCTGATAAGGTGTTTCCCCAAACGCAGTAACTCGGAGAGTGTGGGAAATAGATTCTCAGAGAATCAGTCCAATATTTCAACATATTTTATTGGAGAACTAATCTGTCAATTGAAAGCAGCCTCAGAAGAAATCTCCATTGCTCAGAAATGAGTTTCAGATTTACAGAGGAACTTCCCAATCCTTCTTTATGGAGGCCGATTAGGAAAAGGGGAGATGCAGCGTGACCTGGGTGTCATGGTACACCAGTCATTGAAAGTAGGCATGCAGGTGCAGCAGGCAGTGAAGAAAGCCAATGGTATGTTAGCTTTCATAGCAAAAGGATTTGAGTATAGGAGCAGGGAGGTTCTACTTCAGTTGTATAGGGTCTTGGTGAGGCCACACCTGGAGTATTGCGTACAGTTCTGGTCTCCAAATCTGAGGAAGGACATTATTGCCATAGAGGGAGTGCAGAGAAGGTTCACCAGACTGATCCTGGGATGTCAGGACTGTCTTATGAACAAAGACTGCATAGACTCGGTTTATACTCTCTAGAATTTAGGAGATTGAGAGGGGATCTTATAGAAACTTACAAAATTCTTAAGGGGTTGGACTGGCTAGACGCAGGAAGATTGTTCCCGATGTTGGGGAGGTCCAGGACAAGGGGTCACAGCTTAAGGATAAGGGGGAAATCCTTTAGGACCGAGATGAGAAGAAATTTTTTCACACAGAGAGTGGTGGGTCTCTGGAACTCTCTGCCACAGAGGGTAGTTGAGGCCAGTTCATTGGCTATGTTTAAGAGGGAGTTAGATGTGGCCCTTGTGGCTAAGGGGATCAGAGGGTATGGAGAGAAGGCAGGTACGGGATACTGATGATCAGCCATGATCATATTGAATGGCGGTGCAGGCTCGAAGGGCCGAATGGCCTACTCCTGCACCTAATTTCTATGTTTCCATGTTTCTATGTTTATTCATTTCTGGATGGATCTGAGGACCTGAAGACTGGATGTTACTGAGGCCTGATGTTTGGAGTATTGTGTTCAGTTTTGGTAAGGTCGGCACGGTGGCGCAGCGGTAGAGTTGTCGCCTCCCAGCTCTTGTAGCGCCAGAGACCCGGGTTCGATCCCGACTGCGGGCACTGTCTGTGCGGAGTTTGCTCGTTTCCGTGCTCTCTGGAACTCTACGAGTCTGCGCCATTTTATTATGTTTGTTTTGACCGTGATTCTGAGACCATCATGTCATCGGTGATAGGAGCAGAATTAGGCCATTCGGCCCATCAAGCCTACGGGCGCCATTCATAAGGTCATGGCGTCAAAAGGTCATCAGGAATAGGAGTAGAATTAGGCCATTCGGCCCATCCGGTCTACTCAGCCATTCAATCATGGCTGACCTACCTCTCCCTCTTAACCCCATCATGGATCTTTGGTGTTCCCAAGGAATCTTCTCCTGCTCCGTACGTTTAGTCTTCATGGAGCTGTTGGCTTCTCTGCTCTCCTTCCAACGGATGGCCAGATAGATTCCCCGAAAGTTGGCCGACAAGCTTTAACACTGCTCATTCTACTTCCGATGGCAGCTGGCTTCTCACGTTATAAAACTGCTGAGGATCGGGAGAGGCTTGGGTCTTTGGTTGACTTCCAAAGAGGAGACACCGGTTCCACTTTTACAATGAAAACACAAAGTTCCTCACAAGTTCACAAGTTCTAGCAGTGGAATTAGGCCATTCTAATTGTAACTCATCCCCAGTGTGTGTAGAAACATAGAAACATAGAAAATAAGTGCAGGAGGACCATTCGGCCCTTCGAGCCAGCACCGCCATTCATTGCGATCATGGCTGATCGTCCCCGATCAATAACCCGTGCCTGCCTTCTCCCCATATCCCTTGACTCCACTAGCCCCTAGAGCTCTATCTAACTCTCTCTTAAATCCATCCAGTGACTTGGCCTCCACTGCCCTCTGTGGCAGGGAATTCCACAAATTCACAACTCTCTGGGTGAAAACGTTTTTTTCTCACCTCAGTCTTAAATGACCTCCCCTTTATTCTAAGACTGTGGCCCCTGGTTCTCGACTTGCCCAACATTGGGAACATTTTTCCTGCATCTAGCTTGTCCAGTCCTTTTATAATTTTATATGTTTCTATAAGATCCCCCCCCTCATCCTTCTAAACTCCAGTGAATACAAGCCTAGTCTTTTCAATCTTTCCTCATATGACAGTCCCGCCATCCCAGGGATCAATCTCGTGAACCTACGCTGCACTGCCCCAATCACAAGGAGGTCCTTCCTCAAATTAATAGACCAAAACTGTACGCAATACTCCAGATGTGGTCTCACCAGAGCCCTATACAACTGCAGTGGAACCTCTTTACTCCTGTACTGAAATAGTCTAAGAAGGTAGGATAGTTTAAGAAAGAACTGTAGATGCTGGTAAATCGAAGGTAGACACAAAATGCAGGAGAAACTCAGCGGGTGAGGCAGCACCTCTGGAGAGAAGGGGTTTCCTTCTCTCCATAGATGCTGCCTCACCCACTGGGTTTCACCAGCATTTTGTGTGTAGGATAGTGTTAGTTAGTGTACAGGAGGATCGCTGGTTGGTGTGGACTCAGTGGGTTGAAGTTCCTGTTTCCACGCTGCATCTCTAAACTAATCTATACTGAACAGGGGATATGGGGAGAAGGCAGGAACGGGGGTACTGATTGGGGATGATCAGCCATGATCACATTGAATGGCGGTGCTGGCTCGAAGGGCCGAATGGCCTCCTCCTGCAGCTATTGTCTATTGTCTATTGTCTAACCTAAACTAGCTCTATCCTACACTCTCAGGACCATTTTTATATAACCATATAACAATTACAGCACGGAAACAGGCCTTCTCGGCCCTTTACAGAAACCAAATGAATCTACAAAGCCACGCGTGTTTGGAGTGTGGGAGGAAACCGGAGCACCCGGAGAAGACCCACGCGGGTCACGGGGAGAACGTACAAACTCTGTACAGGCGGCGCCCGTAGTTGGGAGCGAACCCGTGTCTCTGGCGCTGTGAGGCAGTAGCTCGACACCGTGCTGAACTCTGCTCTGCAAACTGCGCGATTCAGGGGGGGGGTGTCGAGTCCGCCTGTTTGCCCAGATTGTGGACCGGCGGTCTTGCTTCCTGAGGTTGGGTGGGATAGAGAGCTGGGCAGCATGGGATTGATATTAACTTTGTAATCAGTGGACTAACGTCAGCCCAGCCTGGACTGATTTGGACTTTGCCTGGAAGGGTACAGGGAGGAAATGGGTGGGTTTGTACACCACAGCCCCTTGGAGCTCAATCTGTGTGTGTGTGTGTGTGTGTGTGTGAGAGAGGCAGACGGGGTGAGAGAGAGAGAGAGAGAGAGAGAGAGCGTGAAACATTTCTTCAAGGGCTCTGAGCTCATAAGTTGTCGAAAGCTGGCAAGAATGTTTTATGATCTGTGATAACTGATGGGAATTTACAGTCGGAGAGTGGGAATTTGCAACACAAAAAAAAAACCCCGAATGGGGAAGAAACAGCAGACTGTGTGTGTCAGGCATGGTAGCAGTTCCTTGTCCAGGAGGGAAACAAGGCTGCATAACAATCGCTGAGAAATCACTTGTCTTAAAGGGGCAGCATCACAACGCTATGTAGCAGTGTCTTATGTTGCACCGTGTCTCGTGGGAGAGTCTAGGACTAGAGGTCACAGCTTCAGGATTAAAGGACGTTCATTTGGGAAGGAGACGAGGAGGGATTTTTTCAGTCAGAGGGCGGTGAATCTGTGGAATTCTCTGCCACAGACGGCTGTGGAGGCCACAAGTCAGTGGATATGTTTAAGGCAGAGACAGATAGATTGTTGATTAGTGCAGGTGTCACGCATTCTGGGGAGAAGGCAGGAGAATGGGGTTGAGAGGGAGAGATAGATCAGCCATGATAGAACGGCGGAGTAGACTTGATGGGCCGAATGGCCTAATTCTGCTCCTATCACTTATGAACGTGAATTTACGGATGCCAATGAACCCTAAAAAACCTGCACGTCTTTGTAGAGGAAACCGAGAGCACCCGGAGAAAATGCACGCGGTCACGGGGAGAGCGTGCAAACTACCTACGGACACCTAGGACGTCTCCAGTCAGAGGGCGGTGAATCTGTGGAATTCTTTGTCACAGAAGGCTGTGGAGGCCAAGTCAGCGGATATATTTAAGGCAGAAATAGATAGATTCTTGATTAGTACGGGTGTCAGGGGTTATGGGGAGAAGGCAGGAGAATGGGGTTAGGAGGGAGAGATAGATCAGCCGTGATTGAATGGCGGAGTAGACTTGATGGGCCGAATGGCCTAATTCTACTCCTATCACTTATGAACTTATGAACTGAGCACATGCGGTTTTGTAGATGTACAATTTTAGGCACGGTGGCACAGCGGTAGAGTTGCTGCCTCACAGCGCCAGAGGCTCGGGTTCGATCCTGACTCCGGGCGCTGTCTGTACGGAGTTTGCACGTTCTCCCCGTGACCTGCGTGGGTTTTCTCCGGATGCTTCAGTTTCCTCCCGCACTCCAATGACCTGCAGGTTTGTAAGTTAATGGGCTTCTGTAAATAGTTCCTAGTGCGTGCTGGTGAACCATGGTCGGCGCGGACTCGGTGGGCGAAGGGCCTGTTTCCACGCTGTATCTCCAAAGAGTGGTGGGTCTCTGGAACTCTCTGCCACAGAGGGTAGTTGAGGCCAGTTCATTGGCTATATTTAAGAGGGAGTTAGATGTGGCCCTTGTGGCTAAAGGGGATCAGAGGGTATGGAGAGAAGGCAGGTACGGGATACTGAGTTGGATGATCAGCCATGATCATATTGAATGGCGGTGCAGGCTCGAAGGGCCGAATGGCCTACTCCTGCACCTAATTTCTATGTTTCTATCTTTCTAAACGTCTAAACGTCTATTCTGAATGGTGGCAGATTAGGAAACGGGGACATGCAACGAGACCTGAGTGTCATGGTACACCAGTCATTGAAAGTAGGCATGCAGGTGCAGCAGGCAGTGAAGAAAGCAAATGGTATGTTAGCATTCATAGCGAAAGGATTTGAGTATAGGAGCAGGGAGGTTCTACTGCAGTTGTACAGGGTCTTGGTGAGGCCACACCTGGAGTATTGCGTACAGTTTTGGTCTCCAAATCTGAGGAAAGACATCCTTGCCATAGAGGGGGTACAGAGAAGATTCACCAGACTGATTCCTGGGATGTCAGGACTTTCATATGAGGAAAGATTGGATAGACTCGGCTTGTACTCGCTGGAATTTAGAAGATTGAGGGGGGATCTTATAGAAACTTACAAAATTCTTAAGGGGTTGGACAAGCTAGATGCTGGAAGATTGTTCCCGATGTTGGGGGAGTCCAGAACAAGGGGTCACAGTCTAAGGATAAGGGGGAATTCCTTTAGGACCGAGATGAGGAAAACATTCTTTACACAGAGAGTGGTGAGTCTCTGGAATTCTCTGCCACAGAAGGTAGTTGAGGCCAGTTCATTGGCTATATTTAAGAGGGCGTTAGATGTGGCACTTGTGGCTAAAGGGATCAGGGGGTATGGAGAGAAGGCAGGTACGGGATACCGAGTTGGATGATCAGCCATGATCACATTGAATGGCGGTGCAGGCTCGATGGGCCGAATGGCCTACTCCTGCACCTATTTTTCTATGTTTCCATGATCTTGACTCCTGATCGGGGCGACCAAGCTCCTGTATCGGGGGTGGGGGGGCGGGGGAATTTCAGCTCACCCGCGCCGGTGATCGGACCGCTGGTCGGGGGTTGTCGAACTTCCTGCGTCGTTTGGAGCGAGCGGGCCTGACTCCCGAGACTGCGGAGGCACGGGATCGACTCCGATGTTAAGTCCACGTCCCCACGGTGGGGGCTCGTGTTTTGTTTCGATCTCTGCCGCGGCTTTAATCAAACATAGAAATTAGGTGCAGGAGTAGGCCATTCGGCCCTTCGAGCCTGCACCGCCATTCAATATGATCATGGCTGATCATCCAACTCAGTATCCCGTACCTGCCTTCTCTCCATACCCTCTGATCCCCTTAGCCACAAGGGCCACATCTAACTCCCTCTTAAATATAGCCAATAAACTGGCTTCAACTACCCTCTGTGGCAGAGAGTTCCAGAGACCCACCACTCTCTGTGTGAAAAAAGTATTTCTCATCTCGGTCTTAAAGGATTTCCCCCTTATCCTTAAGCTGTGACCCCTTGTCCTGGACCTCCCCAACATCGGGAACAATCTTCCTGCATCTAGCCTGTCCAACCCCTTAAGAATTCTGTAAGTTTCTATAAGATCCCCTCTCAATCTCCTAAATTCTAGAGAGTATAAACCGAGTCTATCCAGTCTTTGTTCATAAGACAGTCCTGACATCCCAGGAATCAGTCTGGTGAACCTTCTCTGCACTCCCTCTATGGCAATAATGTCCTTCCTCAGATTTGGAGACCAGTTTGGTCGAGGAAAATCTTTCAGCATGTTGAAAAACTTTCCCGTGAGTAAAAGTTGGTCGGCATGGTTCTTTTGAACGCGTAGTGCAGTGGCGTGGGGTCGCTATGTAGTTACAGGCAGTCGAGGGCAGACGTAGGCAATCTCCTTCGCTGACCGGGCATTTTAATTGGCTCATTGGAATTTTCAGGACCAAGGAAAACCTACCGGTAGGTTAAATGCCCGCTCAACTTTATTATAAAGAAGGTCTGAAGAAGTGTTTTGACCCGAAACGTCGCCTATTTCCTTCGCTCCATAGATGCTGCCTCACCCGCTGAGTTTCTCCAGCACTTTTTGTCTATCGTCAAACTTGATTATAAGTTGCCTGGCTTCTTAGAATTGTCTCCACTCCTTCTCCCCCCTTCTCTCTCCCCTTCTCCCTCCCCTTCTCTCCCCTTCTCTCCCCTTCTCTCCCCTTCTCTCTCCCCTTCTCTCCCCTTCTCTCCCCTTCTCTCCCCTTCTCTCCCCTTCTCTCCCCTTCTCTCCCCTTCTCTCCCCTTCTCTCCCCTTCTCTCCCCTTCCCTCCCCTTCCCTCCCCTTCCCTCCCCTTCTCTCCCCTTCTCTCCCCTTCTCTCCCCTTCTCTCCCCTTCTCTCCCCTTCTCTCCCCTTCTCTCCCCTTCTCTCCCCTTCTCTCCCCTTCTCTCCCCTTCTCTCCCCTTCTCTCCCCTTCTCTCCCCTTCTCTCCCCTTCTCTCCCCTTCTCTCCCCTTCTCTCCCCTTCTCTCCCCTCCTCTCCCCTCCTCTCCCCTCCTCTCCCCTCCTCTCCCCTCCTCTCCCCTCCTCTCCCCTCCTCTCCCCTCCTCTCCCCTCCTCTCCCCTTCTCTCCCCTTCTCTCCCCTCCTCTCCCCTCCTCTCCCCTCCTCTCCCCTCCTCTCCCCTCCTCTCCCCTCCTCTCCCCTTCTCTCCCCTTCTCTCCCCTTCTCTCCCCTTCTCTCCCCTTCTCTCCTCCCCACCCCCACCATGCTCTCTAAAGGACTTACCGTCCACTGTGCAGCTGCCTTTTACCTTTCTGTTCATCGCGGGTGTTACTGCCCGCTTGTGTCTACCTTGTGTGGGGATCGCTGGTCGGCGCGGACTCGGTGGGCATCTCGAACCTACACTAAACTTTGATGGTAAAACATAAAGTGCTGGAGGAACAGCGGGTCAGGCGGTATCTGTGGAAGGGATTTCAAGTTGAACTGCTTCTTCAAACTTTGAAGAGAGAGTCTGAGGAAGGGTCCAGAACAGAAACGTCATCTGTCCATTCCCTCTACAGATGCTGTGTGACTCGCCGAGTTCCTCCAGCACTTAAGGGTCTGTCCCACTTCCGCGACCTTGGCTCGCAAATTACGCGACCTCGTGGTCGCTCGAGGCGTACGGGCACCGTATGGCCGCGCGGGGCCGGTCCCACTCAGAAGCGCGGAGTTGTGCGGGGCTGGTCCCGACATCGCGCGGGGCTCCGAAATTCTTGCAGTGGCCGAAAACTTCGCGCGCCAACGGCCTGTCGGCCCGCAGGCGCATTGCGGTCGTACGCAGCGTCTTGATGGCGTACGCCGTGACTTGACGGTGTACGCCTAGCTCGTGGCGTTGCGTGATGATGTCACCGCCCGACGCCGTGCGACGCCCAAATTCAGTCGGCCCGCCTCCTGCTCAGCTGATTGGTGAGCATGACGCAAATGATGTCACGCGCGAACTTTGCTCGAACTTCGCGTGAACTCCGCTTCCGTTTGGTCGCGCCAAACGCACGCAATCGCATACAAGTGGGACAGGCCCTTTAGTGTCTTGCTGAAAACTTAACACACTTTCCGATTTCAAATGCTCAGTCCTGCACAACCCTGATTGGACTGATGCATGATGGGGAGGAATCTGCCTACAGACAGGAAGTGACACAGCTGGCATCCTGGTGCCATTGCAACAACCTGGAGCTCAATGCTCTTAAGACGGTGGAATTGATTGTAGACTTTAGGAGAGCTCCCCCTCCCCTCACCCCACTCACCATCAACAACACCACAGTCACATCTGTGGAGACTTTTAAGTTCTTGGGAACCATCATCTCCAAGGACCTTAAGTGGGGGGCTACCATCGACTCCACAGTCAAAAAGGCACAACAGAGGATGTACTTCCTGCGGCAGCTGAGGAAGCACAATCTGCCACAGGCAATGATGGTCCAATTCTACACGGCCATCGTAGAGTCTGTCCTCACCTTCTCCATCATGGTCTGGTTTGGCTCAGCCACCAAGCACGACACCTGGAGGCCGCAGCGAATCGTCCGATCAGCAGAGAAGGTTATTGACTGCAACCTTCCCTCCATTGATGAACTGTACACTGCAAGGGCCAGGAAGCGAGCGGGCAAGATCATCTCTGACCCCTCTCACCCTGGCCACAAACTCTTTGAATCACTTCCCTCTGGAAGGCGACTCCGGACTGTCAAAGCTGCCACAGCCAGACACAAAAACAGTTCTTATCCACGAGTAGTTGCTCAACTCAACAGCCAAAAATCTGTAGCCTCCCTTTGATCTGGTATTTTGTTGGTTCACATGCTTGATCAATGGTGTTTTATCATTAATGTCTTATTATTATTAATGTTTAGTGTTTTCTGAGTCATTCGTAACTGTCACTGTATGTCATGTTGTTACTTGTGGGCGGAGCACCAAGGCAAATTCCTTGTATGTGAACACTTGGCCAATAAACTGACTTACTTACTTATTGTCTATAGCCTATTGTCACCTATCCCAGAGATGCTGCCTGTCCTGCTGGGTTACTCCAGCTCTTTTGGTCTATTTTCAGTTGAAACCAGCATCTGCAGTCCCTTCCCGCATGCAAGGTTCAGCTCTGGAAGGAAGGGACACGTTAATATAAATGGGTCGCAAATGGGTTAATGGTGGAAGGATAAGGTCCATTTGCCAGCAGTCCCTGCAAAATGCAGAGAAATAAATGTCTTCTGACCCCGGATTGTGCTTGAGGCATGTTAGTGTTACTGATGTTCCCGATCTCTGTGTTCACAGTTGCATCCAGAGTGGGTGCCAACACTGCAGCAGCTGAAATAGTTGAACTTTAGCCTCAGGCTCCGGCCTACTATTTCTAAATTGAATGAAGATTCCAAAATTCTGTAACAGTGTATCTGTGTAACAGTGTATCTGTAACAGTGTATCTGTGTAACAGTGTATCTGTAACAGTGTATCTGTAACAGTGTATCTGTAACAGTGTATCTGTAACAGTGTATCTGTAACAGTGTATCTGTAACAGTGTATCTGTAACAGTGTATCTGTAACAGTGTATCTGTAACAGTGTATCTGTAACAGTGTATCTGTGTAACAGTGTATCTGTAACAGTGTATCTGTGTAACAGTGTATCTGTAACAGTGTATCTGTGTAACAGTGTATCTGTAACAGTGTATCTGTGTAACAGTGTATCTGTGTAACAGTGTATCTGTGTAACAGTGTATCTGTAACAGTGAATCTGTATGTTATAGTTGATCTCCGGGTAAGTCTATCCCTTGGTAATAATGTATTTCTCTCCCTCTAAAGCTTTCTGATACATGTACCTGTCCAAGTGTTTAGATTGGGGACAATTTACACCAATTCCAAGCTAACTAACCAACAAACCTGTGCGTCTTTGGAGTGTGGCATGAAACCGAAGATCTCGGAGAAAACCCAGACAGTCACGGGGAGAACGTACAAACGCTGTAGACAAGCCCCAGAACCTGGGTCTCCGGCGTTGCAAGCACTGTTACCCTGTCCCACTTAGGAGACCTAAACAGCAACCTCTGGTGACCTTGCCCGGCACCCAAGGTTTCCATGAGGTCACCGGAGGTTTTGGTCACTCTCCCGCGGTCGAGGCTTCATCTAGGTTGCTGCTAGTTTTTCATCATGATAAAAACCGGCCACAACTTAAAAATAGGTTGCCGTTTTAAAAATCGATCATTTTTTAGTCGAAGCCGGTTTTCTTCATAGTTGAGGAAGGTTTTCAACATGTGCGTGGGAGGTGGTAGGAGGTTGCAGGTCACCTCCACCTTGATTTTGTTTTTTTGGGTGGCGGGCAAGTTCACCAAAATTTGCTGGTTTGGTCTCCTAAGTGGGACAGGGGCTGAGGCAGCAGCTCTGTCGCTGAGCCACCATGTCCCACATTTTTAAGAACTCTTACATCCAATACCAACCCTATCTATTTGTTGCGATATTGCCTGCCTAAACCTCCTCTGACAGCTGGTAGGTACAAAAGTTGCCCATGAAGTTACTATTAAATTGCTCTTAATAGCAAGTACTTTAATGCTTACATGTCTGTTCTGCTGCTGTTAGTGAAATATTCCGTGTTCCTTTATGGGACATATAAGGCTTGGGTAGAGTGGATGTGGAGAGGATGTTTCCACCAGTGGGAGAGTCTAGGACCCTCAAATTTACCCTCAAAATTAAAGAGCGTTACTTTAGGAAGGGGAGAAGGAATGTCTTTAGTCAGAGGGTGGTGAATCCGTGGAATTCTTTGCCACAGAGGGCTGTGGAGGCCAAGTCAGTGGATATTTTTAAGGCAGAGATAGATACATTCTTGAGTATCATAGAATCATAGAATCATAGAAAATAGGTGCAGGAGTAGGCCATTCGGCCCTTCGAGCCTGCACCGCCATTCAATGTGATCATGGCTGATCATCCGACTCAGTATCCCGTACCTGCCTTCTCTCCATACCCCCTGATCCCTTTAGCCACAAGGGCCACATCTAACTCCCTCTTAAATATAGCCAATGAACTGGCCTCAACTACCTTCTGTGGCAGAGAATTCCACAGTCTCACCACTCTCTGTGTGAAAAATGATCTTCTCATCTCGGTCCTAAAAGACTTCCCCCTTATTCTTAAACTGTGACCGCTTGTTCTGGAGTTCCCCAATATCGGGAACAATCTTCCTGCATCTAGCCTGTCCAACCCCTTAAGAATTTTGTAAGTCTCTATAAGATCCCCCCTCAACCTCCTAAATTCTAGCGAGTACAAGCCAAGTCTATCCAGTCTTTCTTCATATGGAAGTCCCGCCATCCCAGGAATCAGTCTGGTGAACCTTCTCCGTACTCCCTCTATGGCAAGAATGTCTTTCCTCAGATTAGGAGACCAAAACTGTACGCAATACTCCAGGTGTGGCCTCACCAACACCCTGTACAACTGCAGTAAAACCTCCCTGCTCTTGTACTCAAATCCTTTTGCTATGAATGCCAACATACCATTCGCTTTCTTCACTGCCTGCTGCACCTGCATGCCTATTTTCAATGACTGGTGTACCATGACACCCAGGTCACGCTGCATCTCCCCTTTTCCTAATCGGCCTCCATTTAGATAGTAGTCGGTTTTCCTATTTTTGCCACCAAAGTGGATAACCTCACATTTATCCACATTATACTGCATCTGCCAAACATTTGCCCACTCACCCAGCCTATCCAAGTCACCTTGCAGCCTCCTAGCATCCTCCTCACAGCTAACACTGCCCCCCAGCTTAGTGTCATCCGCAAACTTGGAGATGTTGCATTCAATTCCCTTATCCAAATCATTAATGTATATTGTAAATAGCTGGGGTGCCAGCACTGAGCCTTGCGGTACCCCACTAGTCACTGCCTGCCATTGTGAAAAGGACCCGTTTACTCCTACCCTTTGCTTCCTGTTTGCCAGCCAGTTCTCTATCCACATCAATACTGAACCCCCAATACCGTGTGCTTTAAGTTTGTATACTAATCTCTTATGTGGGACCTTGTCGAAAGCCTTCTGGAAGTCCAGATATAACAGTAGGACAGGTATCAGGGGTTACCGGGAGAAGGCGGGAGATTGGGGTTAGGAGAGATAGATCAGCCGTGATTGAATGGTGGAGTAGACTTGATGGGCCGAATGGTCTAATTCTACTCCTATTTCTTACGACCTTATGACCTCATGACCATACAACTTGACACTTGACCCTTTCCATTTGAACCAATGTCCTCTGGTTCTTGATTCCCCGACCCAGTGGAAAAGAATAGTGCACGTCCCCCTCCCATTCCCAATCCGACCTTTCTCCTCCATGGCCAGAGTGAGTCCCACTGCAATTGGAGGAGCAGCACCTCATATTTTGCTTGGGTAGTTTACACCCCAGCGGTATGAACATTGACTTCTCCAATTTCAGGTAGTCCCTGCTTTCTCCCTCCTTCCCCTCCCCTTCCCAGCTCCCCACAGCTCACTGTCTCCGCCTCTTCCTTTCTTTTTCCCGCCCCGCCGACATCAGTCTGAAGAAGGGCCTCGACCCGAAACGTCGCCCATTCCTTCTCTCCATGGATGCTGTTTGTCCTGCATTTTGTGTCTGTCTTCGGTGTAAACCGGCACGTGCAGTTCCTTCCAACTCTAGAACAGTACAGCACAGGAACAGGCCCTTCGGCCCACAATGTCTGTGGTGCACGTGATGTCAAGTCAAACTGATCTCACCAGCCCGTACATGATCCATATTCCTCTGTTCCCCTTTGCCACCGTCTCAGTCAAGGGCCTGTCCCACCAGCATCCGACTCCATGCGATGAACGCGATCAAACTAGAAGCGGGGGCCGCGCGGAGGTCGGGTGAACCCCTGTACAGGGCCGTTCCCACCAGCATGCGCCTGCATGCGGCAAGTGCGACCAAACCGGCAGCGAGGGCCGCGCGGAGGTCGGGTGAGTGGCGCAACGCGGCGCAAAGTGAGGCGAACTTGGAGCGAAGTCTTAAAGGTAAGTTCGCCAGGACAGAGAGGGACACACAGAGAGGGGCACAGAGGCACACACACACAGAAGGCCACAGAGCCACACACATAGAGGGTCACGGAGGCACCTACAGAGAGGGTCACGGAGGCACGACGTCGAGGCGGTGCGTAATGCGTCGAGGCGACTGCGAGCCGACAAGCCGTTGCCGCGCGGAATATTTGAACAT
Organism: Raja brachyura; assembly: GCA_963514005.1. The sequence goes on from OY740784.1 coordinate 119,726,543, forward strand.
GATCAGTTTTTCGGAGCCCCGCGCGATGTCGGGACGAACTCCGCACAATTCCGCACGGTACCGGCAATCGAAGTGGGACCGGCCCCGCGACGCCGGACGGCTCAAGCGACCACGTTAGGTCGCGCTAATCGCCTAGAGTTGCATGCTGGTGGGACAGGCCCTTTACCCACCTAACTCAAGGATCATTGGTCGCCCAGTATTTGGGATTCACTTAAAGCCCCCATCCCACGATGCGGGTTTACTCAAGAGCTCGCCCGAGTTTTTAACAAAAATCAAACTCATGGTAAGTTCATCACGAGTATTTTTTTAAACTCATGGACATTTTTCACAGCGTCGAAAAAACATCACAAGTGACATACATTCTCCGAGTTCGAATCAGAGGGAAACTCGGGAGAACTCTTGAATTACCTCGTACAGTGGGACAGGGTCCTGTGGTTTTTCAGCAGTGCAGAAACCAATATGTACAGCATGTTCTGCACAGCATTGAACAAAGCTGGAAGATTAGCTGGAAAATGGTATGTAACTTTTGAGGATCAATTTTTAAGATAGTTTAGGTTTGGAATTTGGGTTTTACCAATGAATGAGCGTATAACATAGGAATCTTGAGCCAGTTAATGGTCATGGAAACTGCTCTGCTTGGACTCCTAGATGATAAAGAATTTGGTTGTAAAAGAAAGCAAAAGCAATGTCAGCATTTATTTTCAACCGACCAGAGTACAAAAGTAGGAATGTAATGCTGAGGCTATATCAGGCACTGGTCAGACCCCATCCAGTGATTCAGCGTGGAAACAGGCCCCTCGGCTCAGCTTGCCCACACCGACCAACATGCCCTACCCCTCCCTCTACCCTTCCTCTCTACCCCCCCTTACCCTCTCCCGCTCTCCCCCCCTCCCTCTACCTCTCTAGCCGCTCCTGCACAGTTGGGGGCTATGCATGAGTGGATAGGGCGGGAGATGGAGGGAAAAGAGTGAATGAATAATGTTAATTTTTTATCAAGGTGGGGGGGGTTAGTGTGTGTGTGTGTGTGGGGGGGGCGTGGTTAGTGTGTGTGTGTGTGTATGTGTGTGTGGGGGGGGTGGTTAGTGTGTGTGTGTGTGTGTGGGGGGGGGGTGTGGTTAGTGTGTGTGTGTGTGTATGTGTGTGTGGGGGGGGGTGGTTAGTGTGTGTGTGTGTGTGTGTGTGGGGGGGGTGGTTAGTGTGTGTGTGTGTGTATGTGTGGGGAGGGTGGTTAGTGTGTGTGTGTGTGTGTGTGGGGGGGGGTTAGTGTGTGTGCGTGTGTGTGTGTGAGTGTGCGTGTGAGTGCGTGTGAGTGTGCGTGTGAGTGCGTGTGAGTGTGCGTGTGTGTGTGTGTGTGTGTATGTGTGGGGGGGGGGTGGTTAGTGTGTGTGTGACGCCACAGGCCGCCCCCCCCCCCCCTGATCGTCCACAATCAGTACCCCGTTCCTGCTTTCTCCCCATATCCCTTGATAGACATATTCTTGATAGTACAGGCATCAGGGGTTATGGGGGGAAGGCAGGACAATGGGGTTAGGTGGGAAAGATAGATCAGCCATGATTGAATGGCGGAATAGACTTGATGGGCCGAATGGCCATCTTCTGCTGCTATGACATGAACTTATGACCATATGGATGGGTCATTATGGTTCAGTTATCTTCCCCACATCATAGGGAGTCACAAATTTAGTCCTGTCCTTACAAAATAACAATGTACTGGAACCAAAAAATGATAATAACAAATTAAAACCAATTTCAATACATCATCAACTCATAAATGATAGAAACATAGTAAATAGGTGCAAGAGTAGGCCATTCGGCCCTTCGAGCCTGCACCGCCATTCAATATGATCATGGCTGATCATCCAACTCAGTATCCCGTACCTGCCTTCTCTCCATACCCTCTGATCCCCTTAGGCACAAGGGCTATGGTACGGATGGATAGTGGGATAGAGTTCCAGAGGCGATGGGCAGAATGGCTGAAGGCTCTGAACCCCATCATGGACAGGCGGTCAGATGGAGTGGAGAGCAGGGAGGAAGAAGAGGATCGGAGAGTTCTGGGATGGAGTGTAAAGGGCCTGTCCCACTTACGCGACCTTGGCTTGCAAATTACGCGACCTCGTGGTCGCTTGAGGCGTATGGGCACCGTATGGCCGCGCGGGGCCGGTCCCACTTAGAAGCGCGGAGTTGTGCGGAGCTGGTCCCGACATCGCGCGGGGCTCCGAAATTCTTGCTGTGGCCAAAATGGTTGCGCGCCAACGGCCTGTTGGCCCGCGTGCGCACGCAGGCGGATTGCGGTCGTACACAGCATCTTGATGGCGTACGCCTAGCGCGTGGCGTTGAGTGATGATGTCACCGGCTGGCATGGCGTTGCGTGATGACATCACCGCCCGACGCCCAAATTCAGTCGGCCCGCCTCCTGCCCAGCTGATTGGTAGGCATGATGCAAATGGCATCACGCGCGAACTGAGCGCGAACTTCGCGCGAACTCTGCTTCCGTTTGGTCGCGCCAAACGCACGCAATCGCATGCAAATGGGACAGGCCCTTAAGGCTGGACGAGTTCAGAGAGGTATGGAGGAGCGAGATTGTGGAGGGCTTTGAAAGTGAGGAGGAGAATCTTAAAATCCATGCGGTATTGGACAGGGAGCGCGGGCGGTTGTTTGAGGATGGGAGTGATGTGTTCGTTGGATGGGGGTACTGGCTCTGCAAGAACAGAGCCTCAACATCAGGAAGGACCGCAACCCCCCCCCCCCCACCCCAGGGACAAGGCTAAAGGGCCTGTCCCACCAGCATGCAACTCTATGCGATTAGCGCGACCTAACGTGGTCGCTTGAGCCGTCCGGCGTCGTGGGGCCGGTCCCACTTCGATCGCCGGAGCCGTGCGGAATTGTGCGGAGTTCGTCCCGACATCGCGCGGGACTCCGAAAAATTGACCGTGTTCAAAAATTCCGCGCGGCAACGGCTTGTCGGCTCGCAGTCGCCTCGACGCATTACACACCGCCTCGACGTTGTGCCTCCGTGACCCTCTCTGTAGGTTCCTCCATGATCCTCTATGTGTGTGGCTCCGTGGCCCTGTGTGTGTGTGCCTCTGTGCCCCTCTCTGTGTGCCCCTCTCTGTCCTGGCGAACTCACCTTTAAGACTTCGCTCCAAGTTCGCCTCACTTTGCGCCACGTTGCGCCACTCACCCGACCTCCGCGCGGCCCCCGCTGCCGGTTTGGTCGCGCTTGCCGCATGCAGGCGCATGCTGGTGGGGACGGCCCTGTACAGGGGATCACCCGACCTCCGCGCAGCCCCCGCTTCTAGTTTGATCGCGCTCATCGCATGGAGTCAGATGCTGGTAGGACAGGCCCTTAAAGGCCAGGACAACAAGGCTTAAAGCCAGCTTCTTCCCTGAGGCCTTGAGACTTTTAAACTCCCTACCTCACTGACTGAACCCTCACTACCTCAGTGAACTGTCTGCCGCTAGTGCAGCTGCTGTGGACATTATCATGCTGCTGTCTTTTAACCATGCTGCTTTTTATTGGCCAAGAGTTCACATACAAGGAATTTGCCTTGGTGCTCCGCCCACAAGTAACAACATGACATACAGTGACAGTTACGAATGACTCAGAAAACACTAAACATTAATAATAATAAGACATTAATGATAAAACACCATTGATCAAGCATGTGAACCAACACAATACCAGATCAAAGGGAGGCTACAGATTTGTGGCTGTTGAGTAGAGCAACAATGATTTTGTTTATTGTAGAAGGTTTTTATATGTTAGAATTCTTGGTGTCTTCATTATACTTTATTGATGTCTTACTGCACTATTACGCTGCTCGGACCTGAGTACAAATTTCGTTCATGATTCACGTGGAAACATGTTTTTATCGAATGACAATAGATAAATGAACTGAACTGGTGATAATGCGGGCAGCTGGACCAATGGGAGTTTATGGATGGTTACTCAGCGGGTGCAGCAGCATCTAAGGAGCGAAGGAGATAGGCGACGTTTCGGGTCAAGACCAGACTGGTCAGGGATCAGGGAAACGAGAGATATTGACGGTGATGTGGAGAGATAAAGAACAATGAATGAAAGATATGCAAAAAAGTATCGATGATAAAGGAAACAGGCCATTGTAAGCTGTTTGTGGTGTGAAAATGAGAAGCTAGTGCGACTGGGGTGGGGAGAAAGATAGAGAGAGAAGGAATGCCAGGGCCCGAGGGCTGAGGGAGAGGTGGGAAGGGGAGGGGGCAGCCTGGGTTAACAGAATTGAGAAAATTCAATGTTTAAGCCCAGAGGATGCAGACTCCCCAAGCGGAATATGAGGTGCTGTTCCTCCAACTTGCGGTGTTGCTCACCATGGAGGAGGCCCAGGACCGAGAGGTCGGATACGGAATGGGAGGGGGAGTTGAAGTGCTGAGCCACCGGGAGGTCGGGTTGGTTATTGCGGACCGAGCGGAGGTGTTCGGCGAAACGATCGCCAAGCCTCCGCTTGGTCTCACCGATATAGATCAGCTGGCATCTGGAGCAACGGATGCAGTAGATGAGGTTGGAGGAGGTGCAGGTGAACCTCTGTCGGACTTTGAAGGACTGCTTGGGTACCTGAAAGGAGTGGATAGGGGAGGTGAAGGGACAAGTGTAGCATCTCTTGCGGTTGCAAGGGAAAGTGCCCGGGGAAGGGGTGGAGCGGGAGGGAAGGGAAGAATTGACAAGGGACGAGTGAGATTAGTGATGTGTTTTTCAAAAGAAAGTGTGCTATCAAGGCTGACAGCCAGACTGTTGACCTGAGGGGAAGGAGGGACCAAAGGGCCTGTCTAACCAGCATGCAACTCCATGCGATGAGCGCGATCAAACTAGAAGCGGGGGCCGCGCGGAGATCGGGTGATCCCCTGTACAGGGCCGTTCCCACCAGCATGCGCCTGCATGCGGCAAGCGCGACCAAACCAGCAGTAGGGGCCGCACGGAGGTCGGGTGAGTGGCGCAACGCGGCGCAAAGTGAGGTGAACTTGGAGCGAAGTCTAAGGTAAGTTCACCAGGCCAGAGAGGGGCACACAGAGAGGGGCACAGAGGCACACACACACAGAGGGCCACGGAGCCACACACAGAGAGGGTCATGGAGGCACCTACAGAGAGGGTCACGGAGGCACGATGTCGGGGCGGTGCATAATGCGTCGAGGCGACTGCGAGCCGACAAGCCGTTGCCGCGCGGTATTTTTGGACATAGTCAGTTTTTCGGAGCCCCGCGCGATGTCGGGACGAACTCCGCACAATTCCGCATGGCTCCGGCGATCGAAGTGGGACCGGCCCCGCGACGCCGGACGGCTCAAGCGACCACGTTAGGTCGCGCTCATCGCATGGAGTTGCATGCTGGTGGGACAGGGCCTTAAGGAATTGTCAATGGTGAATGAGAAATCGGGACATTTATGGGGCCGCCCCACTTTACGAGGTCATTCAAGTTTCTCCCGAGTTTCCCCCTGATTCGAGCTCGGAGATTTACGGTAATGGCCACTCGTAGGTACTCGGGGCTCTCGTGGACCGTTTTTCGACATGTTGAAAAAATCTTCACGAGCTGACCGCGTTTCCCGAGTACCCGCCGTTAGCGTTACGAGCCGCTGAGAGACGTCGCCGAGCTCCGACGTACCCGCTACGTACATTCTCCGTGCTCACCACGAGTTTGATTTTTTTTTTTTTAAACTCGGGAGAATTACCTCTTACAGTGGGGCGGGAGATTGCAACCTCCACGTGGTCCACCCTGTTTCAACAAATGCAATCAACCTGGCGTGCACAAACAGAAGATGTTTGCGGTGCAGGCTCGAAGGGCCGAATGGCCTATTCCTGCACCTAATTTCTATGAAACAGAACAAGTTGTCCTACAACTTTACAAGAAGCTGTAAGAAGAGGCTCGTACGGTGGGGCAGCCCCATTAGATAGGGTGGATTTGGATCACTTTTACTTGGCCTCATGTTGGGCACGGGCATTGTGGGCCAAAGGGCCTGTTCCTGTGCTGTTCTTTGTCCTTAAGTGGAAAGCTGTTAAGAAATGGCAGATGAGACTGCTATCAATGATGCACGAGACATATAATGCGGTTACAGACCCTCTTGCGTTGTGATATTTGTTTTTCTTCAGATTAGAATTGCTGACCCAAGCACAGTTGTGATCTAGGGATAGTTATTTTGGCAGCGCTGGCTGAGGGAGTCATCAGAATGCAGCTCTCCGCCGCACTCATTAATGTTCAAAGGAATTACAGGGCGATGAAAAAACCTGTGTTTGGTTGTCCGAAACACAGGGGCATTTTCATCATCTCTCCTCGTCCTTTAAACCGCCTTCCAGCTGAGCAGAATATGATACCGATATTTATAAAACAAACTCCTCAACATGTTGTCAGTTCTGGGAAATTAAACCCGAGGTTTTCCTTTTCGAGAAAGGGCGGAGCGGTGGCGCAGCGGGTAGAACAGCTGCCTCTGCACTCGACCAGTACGGGTGCCAGGGGTTACGGGGAGAGGGCAGGAGAATGGGGTTAGGAGGGAGAGACAGATCAGCCATGATTGAATGGCGGAGTAGACTTGATGGGTTGAATGGCCTAACCCTGCTCCTATTCCCTATGACCTTATGACCTTTATTGCCTTCTCTCACAGTGATTCCGCTGTGTGGGGATGTTTATGTTAACCTCTATCACGTATTAGAAACAGAGAAACATAGACAATAGGTGCAGGAGTAGGCCATTCGGCCCTTCGAGCCAGCACCGCCATCCAATGTGATCATGGCTGATCATCCAACTCAGTATTCCGTACCTCCCTTCTCTCCATACCCGCTGATCCCTTTAGCATCAATGGCCACATCTAACTCCCTCTTAAATATAGCCAATGAAATGGCCTTAACTACCCTCTGTGGCAGAGTATTCCACAGATTCACCACGCTCTGTGTGAAAAATGTTCTTCACATCTCGGTCCTAAAAGACTTCCCCCTTATCCTTAAACAGTGACCCCTTGTCCTGGACTTCCCCAACATCGGGAACAATCTTCCCGCATCTAACTATTAAGTACTTTTTATGGTCTCTCAAATCTCACTGTACCAGTTAGTCTTGATGGGCCGAATGGCCTAATGCGGCTCCTATTACTTATGACCTTATAACCTATTGACCTTGTGACCTTAGGTCATAAGGCCAGTGAAGACCATACGACACCCTTGACACTTGACCCTTTCAACTTAAACCAATGCCCTCTGGTTCTTGATTCCCTGACTCTGTGGAAAATTACTGAAAAGGATCGTTTCACGTATGACCTTATAACCATATAACCATATAACAATTACAGCACGGAAACAGGCCATCTCGGCCCTTCAAGTCCGTGCCGAACAACTTTTTTCCCTTAGTCCCACCTGCCTGCACTCATACCATAACCCTCCATACCCTTCTCATCCATATGCCTATCCAATTTATTTTTAAATGATACCAACGAACCTGCCGCCACCACTTCCACTGGAAGCTCATTCCACACCGCTACCACTCTCTGAGTAAAGAAGTTCCCCCTCATGTTACCCCTAAACCTCTGTCCCTTAATTCTAAAGTCATGCCCTCTTGTTTGAATCTTCTCTATTCTCAAAGGGAAAAGCTTGTCCACATCAACTCTCATCATTTTAAAGACCTCTATCAAGTCCCCCCTTAACCTTCTGCGCTCCAGAGAATAAAGACCTAACTTATTCAACCTATCTCTGTAACTTAGCTGTTGAAACCCAGGTAACATTCTAGTAAATCTCCTCTGTACCCTCTCTATTTTGTTGGAGACCTTATGACCTCACAGCGCCAGAGACCCGGATTCGATCCTGACCTCAGGTGCAGTTTGTGTGTGGAGTTTGTACGCTCTCCCCGTGACCGCCTGGGTTTTCTCCGGGTGCTCCGGTTTCCTCCCACGTCCCAAAGACGTGCGGGTTTGTAGGTTAATTGGCTTCTGTAAATTGTCCCTGGTGTGATGAGTAAGTGCCAGAGTGATACAGTGTGGAAACAGGCCCTTCGGCCCAACTTGCCCACACCGTACCTATGTCCCAGCTACACTGGTCCCACCTGCCTGCGTTTGGCCCATATCCCCCCAATCTTGTCCTATCCATGTACCCGTCTAACTGCTTCCTAAATGTTCGGTTAGTCCCAGCCTCAACTACCCCCTCCGGCAGCTCGTTCCATTCACCCACCACCATTTGTGTGAAAGATGTACCCCCTCGGATTGCTATTAAATCTTTTTCCCTTCACCTTAAACCTATGTCCTCCGGTCCTTGATTCACCTACTCTGGGCATGAGATCTACCCAATCTATTCCCCTCATGATTTTGTACACCTCTATAAGATCACCCCTCATCCTCCTGCGCTCCAGGGAATAGAGACCCAGCCTACTCAACCTCTCCCTGTAGCTCACACCCTTAGACCTGGCAACATCCTCGTAAATCTTCTCTGCACCCTTTCCAGCTGGCCAACATCCTTCCTATAACATGGTGCCCAGAACTGAACACAATGCTCCAAATCTAGGCACGTCAACGTCTTATACAACTGCAACAGGACCTCACAACTTCTTTACTCAATAGTCTGAGTGATGACCACCCGATCTACCTGCGACTCGACCTTCAAGACAACTTAAAACTGGTATGTCCCAATACTGGTCAGCGATCACTTCCATTCAGTTGGCTGAGAGGTCAATTTCCACAATGTTTCAACGATTGGTGCAAGATAAAGTCCAGTAAGGTCTGATGAAAGATAGGCTGACAGGAGATTAACAAGAGCACAGTTAAGGGTCTGTCCCACTTGCATGTGACTGCATGTGTCTGGCGCGACCAAACGTGGTCGCTTGAGGCGTACATGCCGCGCGGGGCCGGTCCCACTTCGAAGCTGGAGTTTTGCGGGGCTGGTCCCGACATCGCGCGGGGCTCCGAAAATCCAGCACTGTGCGAAGATTTTGCGCGCCAACGGCCTGTCGGCACACAGGCGCATTGAGGGCGTACGCAGCGTCTTGACTGCATACGTCTTGACGTCGTACGCCTAGCGCGTGGCGTTGCGCGATGACATCACCACCCGGCGTGGCGTTGCACGATGACGTCACCGCCCGGCATGGCGTTGCATGATGACATCACTGCCTGACGCTGTGCGACGTCCAAATTCAGTCGGCCCGCCTCCTGCCCAGCTGACATCACACGTACTTAGCGCGTACTTACCGCAAACTTAGCGCGAACTCCGCTTCCGTTTGGTCGCGCCAAACGCATGCAAGTGGGACAGGCCCTTTAAAGGAAGGATTTGTTTGAGTAAGATCTTTGAGCGGCACGGTGGCACAGCGGTAGAGCTACTGCCTTGCAGCGCCAGAGACCCGGGTTCCCTCCTGACTACCGCTGGGTTGTCTGCATGGAGTTTGTACGTTCTCCCCGTGACCCGTGTGGGTTTTCTCCGAGATCTTTGGAGAAACGGGGAACCTTTATCTCCGTGATGCGTTATACCAGCGCATTTGGAAAGCAGTGACAGGATCGATCAAAGTCAGCATGGATTTATGATGGGGAAATCCGTCTGCAGCTCCTTCCTACACCCTGAAGACCAGGGAATATACAGATACATAGAAACATTGAAGCCGAGAAATTAGGTGCAGGAGTAGGCCTTTCACGCCAGCTTTTATGATCATGGCTGATCATCTAAAATGAGTGTCCCGTTCCTGCTTTCTCCCCGTATCCCTTGATTCCTTTAGCCCTGAGAACTAAATCTAACTCTCTCTTGAAAACATCCAGTGAATCGGCCTCCGCTGCCTTCTGTGGCAGAGAATTCTGCAGATTCACAACCCCCTGGTTGAAAACGTTTTTCCTCATCTCAGTCCTACGCGGCCTGCCCCTGTATTCTGAAATACCTTTCTATCCGTAATTAACCTTTCTCAAGTACTTCACCATTGCTGACGTTTGTTATGAAACCAAATAAATATTTAACCTTTGCATTTACACATTTTCCATTTTCCATCTCGTTGGCTTTGTGCTTTGGACTCAGTCCATAATGAGACCATCGTAAATGATAGTTTAAATACTTCTTCAGGTGCCGTTTGTACAGCACTCTGTTCATCTCGCTCCCTGCCTCTCGCCTTGCTGCTCACCCCCTTAAATTAATAAGTTGGCATTTAATTGCACAGAAAATGTTTAGACACCTCGTTTATCATGTGAAGAGCTTGCGGTGTGTGTTGGCTCGAGTGTCATCTTATCATATGATGAGCGTTTGACGGCACTGGGCCTGTACTCGCTGGAGTTTAGAAGGATGAAGGGGGGAGGGGGGGGGGGGGGTGGAGGGGGAGACCTCATTGAAAGTTTTTAAGCCCCTGTCCCACTGTATGAGGTAATTCAAGAGTTCACCCGAGCTTTCCGCTGATCTGAACTCCGTAGAGGGTCCGTAGGAGTTCGTGGATGTCTCTCGGCCAATAAACGTAGTTACTCACTTGTCTATTGTCTACTGACAGGTTCAGGGGGATATGGGCCAAACGCAGGCAGGTGGGACTAGTGTATGGGGCATGTTGGTCGGCGTGGGCAAGTTGGGCTCTGCATGGCTCTGTGGCTTCAATGACTCTAAGAACTTCACGGATATTTTTTTCTTCACAATGGGAATTTTCCACTGGAAATTAACAATATCCTGCTGGATTCCCTGGGATAATCCAGGTCTGAGAAGGATATGAAACATTAAATCGCAGGGTCGATTGCAAATTTGCAGAGTTTCTTTCAGTTTTGCAGCTAAAGGCATCAGTAAGCAAGATTGAGTCATTTCATTGGAGAGGAATGAAGGGGAATATGAAAGATATTGGTCGGATTAACAAGGATCACGGCAGCTATGGGCCCTGGGGGGATATGGCAACGGCATCGTGGCAGTGGGATATGGGAACATGAATGTTGTCTAACCTGCAAGATTCAAGATTGTGTTTTATTGTCATAGACATAGAAACATAGACAATA
>OY740784.1:119742477-119782477 GCA_963514005.1 Raja brachyura
CAGTCCCGCCACCCCGGGAATGAGCCTTAAGTCTGAAGAAGGGTCGTGACCTGAAACGTCACCCATTCCTTCTCTCCAGAGATGCTGCCTGTCCCGCTGAGTTACCCCAGCTTTTTGTGTCTATCTTCCAACGTATGTATATATATATATACATACACATATATATTTATATAACCATTCAGTTATATTATTTTTATAATGAACTTAATATATAAAGTTTATATATAAACTTTTTTTTAATATACAGTGCTTATTTTAAATACAGCCTTATTTTAAAATGGATTAAATTCTTTTTTTTTAAATCATCATTCTACACACAATACCCCGGAATGAAGAAGCGAGCACAGGTGTTTAGAACATTTTGTAATTTTTTGTACTAAATTAGTATTCAGACCCTTTGCTATGACACTCAAAATTGAGCTTAGGTTCATCCTGTTTCCATTGGTTATCCTTGAGATGCCTCTACAACTTGATTGGAGTCCGCCAGTGGTAGATTAAATGGATTGGGCATGATTTGGAAAGGCACGCACCTGTCTATATAAGGTCCCACAGTTCTCAGTGCATGTCAGAGCAAAAACCAGGCCATGAAGGCGAAGGAACTGTCCGTAGACCTCCGAGACAGGATTGTGTCGAGACACAGATCTGGGGCAGGGTTTCAGATTCAGATTCAAACTTTATTGTCATTGTGCAGGGTACAAGTATGGAGACAATGAAATGCAGTTTGCATCTCACCCAGAAGAGCGAATACAGAATAATGGAAGAGTAATATATATATATATATGACTGGCACTCACCAAAGTGCAGAGTTAAGTTGGGTAACAGCCACAGGGAAGAAGCTGTTCTTGAACCTGCTGGTCCAGCAGCGGAGGGACCTGTAGCGCCTCCCGGATGGGAGGAGGATAAACAGTCTGAGGTTTGGGGTAAGACCAGTCCTTGACGATGCTGTGCGCCCTTCCCAGACATGGCTTGCTCTGGACAGACTCAATGGAGGGGTGTGAGGAACCGGTGATGCGTTGGGCGATCTTCACCACCCTCTGCAATGCTTTCCGGTCGGAGACAGAGCAGTTGCCATACCAAACTGTGATGCAGTTGGTAAGGATGCTCTCGATGGTGCAGCGGTAGAAGTTCACCAGAATCTGAGGAGACAGATGGACCTTCTTTAGTCTCCTCAGGAAGAAGAGACGCTGGTGAGCCTTCTTGATCAGAGTTGAGGTATTTTGGGTCCAAGAGAGATCATCAGAGATGTTGACCCCCAGAAACCTGAAGCTGGAAACACGTTCCACCTCCGTCCCGTTAATATGGATGGGGGTGTGCGTGCAGCCCCTAGACCTTCTATAGTCCACAATGAGCTCCTTGGTCTTCTTGGAGTTAAGGGCCAGGTTGTTGTCAGCGCACCATGCTGGTAGGAGCTGGACCTCCTCCCTATAGGCCGACTCATCGTTGTCGCTGATGAGGCCAATCACCGTCGTATCATCTGCATACTTGATGATGGTGTTGGTACCATGTACAGGTGTGCAGTCGTAGGTGAAGAGGGAGTAGAGGAGGGGGCTCAGCACACAGCCCTGTGGAACGCCGGTGTTCAGGGTGAGGGTTGAAGAGGTGTGCTTGTCTAACCTAACAGACTGAGCAATAGGGGGAGAAGTCCCTTGGTCAGGGAGGTGACTCTGCCAGAGCTGCAGAGTTCCTCTGTGGAGATGGGAGAACCTTCCAGAAGGGTAACTATATCTGCAGCACTCCACCAATCAGGCCTTTATGGTAGAGTGGCCAGCGGGAAGCCACTCCTCAGTAAAAGGCACATGACGGCCCGCTTGGAGTTTGCCAACAGGCACCTGAACAGGATTCTCTGGTCTGATGAAACCAAGATTGAACTCTTTGGCCTGAATGCCAAGCGTCACGTCTGGAGGAAACCAGGCACCGCTCATCACCTGGCCAATACCATACCTACGGTGAAGCATGGTGGTGGCAGCATCGTGCTGTGGGGATGTTTTTCAACGGCAGGAACTGGGAGACTAGTCAGGATCGAGGGAAAGATGAACGGAGCAAAGTACAGAGAGATCCTTGATGAAAACCTGCTCCAGAGCGTTCTGGACCTCAGACTGGGGCGGAGGTTCACCTTCCAACAGGACAATGACCCTAAGCGCACAGCCAAGACAATACAGGAGTGTCTTCGTGACGTGTGTGACTGTCCTTGCATGGCCCAACCAGAGCCCAGACTTGAACCCGATCGAACATCTCTGGAGGGACCTGAAAATAGCTGTGCATCAACGCTCCCCATCCAACCTGACAGAGCTTGAGAGGATCTGCAGAGAAGAATGGGAGACGTTACCCAAATACAGGTGTGCCAAGCTTGTAGCATCATACCCAAGAAGACTTGAGGCTGTAATCACTGCCAAAGGTGCCTCAACAAAGAACTGAGTACAGGGTCTGAATACTTATGTAAATGTGATATTTCAGTTATTTATTTTTAATGCCTTTGCAAACATTTCTAAACACCTGTACTCGCTTCTTCATTCTGGAGTATTGTGCGTAGATCGATGGCAAAAAAAATAATTCAGAAAGTATTCAAACCCCTTCACTTTTTCCACATTTTGTAACGTTACAGCCTTATTTTAAAATGGATTAAATTATTTGTATATATAGTCCAATCCTGGCTGTGAAAGCTCTTCAGCATTCAGGACAGTTCATTCCAGATGGCAGATCGACATTTGGTTGTTGTGGCCTCTCTTTCCCTTTTCTTCTCTTTTCTTCTAATTCTGCGCATCTTTTGGCTTTGAAGATGGCTGTTCCTTCTTGGCTGATGGTTTTGCCAGAGTTTCCTGCCCTTGGCATTGGTTTCCCAATTGTCGATGTCACATTTCTCCATGCTGCCTTTCACGGTGTCTTTGAATCTCTTCTTTTAACCATATAACAATTACAGCACGGAAACAGGCCTTCTCGGCCCTTCCAGTCCGTGCCGACCATTTGTTTTCCCCTAGTCCCATCAACCTGCACTCAGACCATACCCCTCCATTCCCTTCCCGTCCATATACCTATCCACTTTACTTTTAAATGTTAAAATCGATCCTGCCTCCACCACTTCTGCTGGAAGATCATTCCACACAGCCACCACTCTCCAAGTAAAGAAGTTCCCCCTCATGTTACCCCTAAACTTCTGTCCCTTAATTCTCATGTCATGCCCTCTTGTTTGAATCTTCCCTACCCTCAATGGGAAAAGCTTATCCAAGTCATCTCTGTCTATCCCTTTCATCATTTTAAAGACTTCAATCAAGTCCCCCCTTAACCTTCTGCGCTCCAAAGAATAAAGACCTAACTTGTTCAACCTTTCTCTGTAGCTTAGTTGCTGGAACCCAGGCAACATTCGAGTAAATCTCCTCTGTACTCTCTCTATTTTGTTGACATCCTTCCTATAATTAGGCGACCAAAATTGTACACCATACTCCAGAATTGGTCTCACCAACGCCTTGTACAATTTTAACATTACTTCCCTACTCCTATATTCAATGCTCTGATTTATATAGGCCAGCACACCAAAAGCTTTCTTTACCACCCTATCTACATGCGATTCCACCTTCAGGGAACTATGCACAGTGATTCCTAGATCCCTCTGTTCCACAGCATTCCTCAATTCCCTACCATTTACCATGTACGTCCTATTTTGATTTGTCCTGCCAAGATGTAGCACCTCACACTTATCAGCATTAAACTCCATCTGCCATCTTTCAGCCCACTCTTCCAAATGGCCCAAATCTCTCTGTAGACTTTGAAAATCTACCTCATTTCCACCTTTCGTTCGCCTCTTTTACATTTGCCTTCTTTAAGTTGGGAGTAGAAGGTTCGCTTTGGTAGGCGCTCGTCTTCCATCCAAAGCCCAGGCCCTTGAGTCCTGGCAACGTCCTCGTAAATCTTCTCTGTACCTTTTCCAACTTGACAACATCTTGCCCGCAGTTCATCTTTAGTGCACGATAACGTCCAGTTGAAGATAGTCCAAGGGTCTCCAATGAGGTCGATGGGAGGTCAGGACTGCTCCCCAGTTCTCCACATACAGTTCTCCACACATAGTTCGGAAACAAGATTCATTCCCGGGATGGCGGGACTGTCATATGCTGAGAGAATGGAGCGGCTGGGCTTGTACACTCTGGAGTTTAGAAGGATGAGAGGGGATTTCATTGAAACGTATAAGATTGTTAAGGGTTTGGACTCGCTGGAGGCAGGAAACATGTTCCCAATGTTGGGGGAGCCCAGAATCAGGGCCCACAGTTTAAGAATAAGGGGTAAGCCATTTAGAATGGAGATGAGGAAACCCTTTTTCTCACAGAGAGCGGTGAGT
The DNA here is from genome assembly GCA_963514005.1 of Raja brachyura. The sequence continues at coordinate 119,746,805 of OY740784.1, forward strand.
GTGTGGAATCCTCTGCCTCAGAGGGCGGTGGAGGCCGGTTCTCTGGATGCTTTCAAGAGAGAGCTAGATAGGGCTCTTAAAGATAGCGGAGTCGGGGGATATGGGGAGAAGGCAGGAACGGGGTACTGTTTGGGGATGATCAGCCATGATCACATTGAATGGCGGTGCTGGCTCAAAGGGCCGAATGGCCTACTCCTGCACCTATTGTCTGATGTCTCGTTGGTGATAGATAGATGGATTAGCTGCAAATGCAATGATAGCACATTTTCACAGATCCCGACTGATAATGGAATAACTGATGTCTCTTTAATGCAGAAGGAATGTCCTCTTCCAGCAGAGGATGTTTGAAAAACTGCATGAGTCAATTACTTTTTAATAACATAACATTTCCAAGTCAACTCGACCTCGGTATTTTTGCTTTGGGTGATGTCTTTCTTGACTTCACTTGTCTGGGTATTTAGGCATATGTGCTGTGTGTGTGTGTGTATGTATGTGTGTGTGTGTGTGGAACAAGAAGCAAAGAATTGAACTTGCACAATGCCATTTGCACTGTTGGCTTGTGGTTTCAAAACCCAATTGGTTTGCTAAGGTCAATTAGCCTAGCCCAGGTCATAACCGCACGGGGAGAACGTACTAACTCCGTACAGACAGCACCCCTGTAGTCAGGATCGAACCCGGGTCTCTGGCGCTGTGAGGCAGCAACTCTACCGCTGCGCCACTGTGTTATGCCGCAGTTACCTAATAACAGCCGTGAAGAAACTGTCTATGAATGTGGAGTTGTGCATTTCTCAAGATTGGTTGGTGGCTCTTTACGTGTTTATATGATATCTCTAATTTCAAATACCTCCTGAATATCTTTCCCGCTCCCCCACCCTCGTTGTCCTGCTAATTCCCCTGTTCGCATCTTTATTAGCACATCTTCCCCAGCCAACAATGAACCAACTATGGACTCCACCATTCCTGAGGTCATCTGTTGCCGGCCCCAAATTGTTCTGGCCTCGTTAGTTTTTTTTTTTAACTTTTGGCGATAAAGCCCGGAAAACAGCCCACAAAATGGTGGAGGAACTCGGCGGGTCAGGCAGCATCCCTGGGGAGAAGGAATGGGTTGCCGTTTCGGGTCGAGACCTTTGGCCCACAAAATGGTGGAGGAACTCGGCGGGTCAGGCAGCATCGCTGGGGATGAGGGATGGGCTGACGTTTTCGGGTCGAGACCTTTGGTCCACGCCAACCAGCCATCGCCCTGTATACTAGCACCATCCTATGCCACCGAATGATTTACAATCTTTACCGAAGCCAATTGACCCACAAATATGCACGTCTTTGGAGTTTGGGAGGGAAACCAAGCCACGCGGGGCACAGGGAGAACGTACAGACAAGCACCCGTGGTCCGGATCAAACCTGAGCCTCTGGCGCGGTAAGGCAGCAACTCTACCGCTGCGCCACTGTGCTGGCCCCTCCGTCTCTGCCTATCACTCTGAAGAAAGGCACCAAGTCTAACTCGCTTATTTTCCTAAGGATGTCGGTCGGGTGTTTATGGGGAGAAGGCAGGAGAATGGGGCTGATAGATCAGCCATAACCGGATGGCGTGTTAGGCCTGATGGGCCGAATGGCCTAATTTAGTGCTGCTGGAACTGATGAAACGTGGCCTGCGGCACGTCCTCCAGAGGTGCTGCCTGACTCGCTGAGTTATTCCAGCGCCTTGTGTCTATCACATGCTCGTATCCTTGACCAGGTGGGCTTAATGTGGATATTTAACCCTTGTGACATGGTGTCATGGTACACCAGTCATTGAAAGTAGGCATGCAGGTGCAGCAGGCAGTGAAGAAAGCAAATGGTATGTTAGCTTTCATAGCGAAAGGATTTGAGTATAGGAGCAGGGAGGCTCTACTGCAGTTGTACAGGGTTTTGGTGAGGCCACACCTGGAGTATTGCGTACAGTTTTGGTCTCCAAATCTGAGGAAAGACATCCTTGCCATAGAGGGGGTACAGAGAAGATTCACCAGACTGATTCCTGGGATGTCAGGACTTTCATATAAGGAAAGATTGGATAGACTCGGCTTGTACTCGCTGGAATTTAGAAGGTTGAGGGGGGATCTTATAGAAACTTACAAAATTCTTAAGGGGTTGGACAAGCTAGATGCTGGAAGATTGTTCCCGATGTTGGGGGAGTCCAGAACAAGGGGTCACAGTCTAAGGATAAGGGGGAATTCATTTAGGACTGAGATAAGGAAAACATTCTTTACACAGAGAGTGGTGAGTCTCTGGAATTCTCTGCCACAGAAGGTAGTTGAGGCCAGTTCATTGGCTATATTTAAGAGGGCGTTAGATGTGGCACTTGTGGCTAAAGGGATCAGGGGGTATGGAGAGAAGGCAGGTGCGGGATACTGAGTTGGATGATCAGCCATGATCACATTGAATGGCGGTGCAGGCTCGAAGGGCCGAATGGCCTACTCCTGCACCTATTTTTCTATGTTTCTATGTTTGTGACCCATTACATCTTGACTTTCAGAAGTTACTGCAACAAGGTGTTAAGTCAAGACATCCTAACAGTAACAATACCTCCACAGATTGAGTAACATTACTGCTCGTTCATTAAACATCCTCCACACCACTTATGCCATGCCCAATGTCCCATAGTTGAATGAGCTGCAGCTGGAAGTGATTACCTGATGTTGGCTAAAACAGCAATTAAGCCATCAATTAAGCACAAGCTTAGTAAAATAAGCAATTTGCACGTTTTTTTTAAGGAGAGATGGGGGGGGGGGGGGGGAAGATTTAATAGGAGCCCGATGGCAACTATTCACACACAGGGTGGTGGGTATCCAGAGAGTTAAAAAGGTCGACGTCCTGGAAAGAGCTGCAGATGTTGGTTTAAAATTGCAGTGAATTGTCGACGTGGACTAGGCGCAGCTGTAGAGTTGCTGCCTCACAGCGCCAGAGGCCCGGGTTCGATCCTGACTGCGGGTGCTGTCTGTACGGAGTTTTTATCCTCTCCCTGTGAGTTTTCTCCGAGATCTTCAGTTTCCCCCCCCCCCCCCCCCCCCCCCCCCCCCCCAGGCAAGAGGTACAGAAGTGTGAAAACGCACACCTCCAGATTCAGGGGCAGTTTCTTCCAGCTGTTATCCGGCAGCTGAACCATCCTACCACAACCGGAGAGCGGTCCTGAACTACTATCTACCTCATTGGTGACCCTCGGACTATCCTTGATCGGACATTATTCCTAAGCATTATTCCCTAATAAATTATCTGTACACTGTGGGACGGCTCGATTGTAATCATGTGTTGTCTTTCCGCTGGCTGGTTAGCACGCAGCAAAAAAGCTTTTCACTGTACCTCGGAACACGTGACAAGAAGCTAACACTAAACTAAAACTAAGCTGAAAATAGACATAAAATCCGGAGTAACATAGAAGCGTAGAAACTTAGGTGCAGGATTAGGCCATTTGGCCCTTCGAGCCAGTACTGCCATTCAATATGATCATGGCTGATCATCTAGTATTTTTAACAGTATTCCCCATATCCCTTGATTCCTTTAGCCCCAAGAGCTAAATCGAACTCGCTCTTGAAACATCCAGTGAATCGGCCTCCACTGCCTTCTGTGGCAGAGAATTCCACAGGTTCACAACTCTCTGGGTGAAGACGTTTTTCCCCATCTCAGTCCTAAATGGCCTAACCCCTTACTCTTAAACTGTGTCCCCTGGTTCTGGACTCTCCCAACATTGGGAACATTTATCCTACATCTAGCCAGCCCAATCCTTTAAGAATTTTATGTTTCTATCAGATTTCCCTCTCATCCTTCTAAATTCCAGTCAATACAAGCCCAGTCGACCCATTTTTTCATCATACAATCAGTCCCGCCATCCCGGGAATTCACCTAGTGAGTTACTTATGCTGCACTCCCTCAATAGCAAGAATGCCCTTCCTCAAGTTAGGAGACCAAAACTGCACACAATACTCCAGGTGCGGTCTCACCAGGGCCTCCTTGCTTCTGAACTCAAATCATCTTGCAATGAAGGCCAACATGCCATTAGCTTTCTTCACTGCCTGCTGTACCTGCATGATTCACTCAATAGGTCATACAGCATCTCTGGAGAAAAGGAATAGGTGACGTTTTGGGTCGAGACCCTTCTTCAGAAAGGGAACCAGGAGATATAGGCGGTGGTGTAGAGAGACATGGAACAAATGAGTGACAATAGTCAGGAAAGTTGTATTGTCATTGTGTCCTAAACGGAACAATGAAATTCTGACTTGCATCAACAGAATATGTAAACACAGTACTCTGTAAACAATATAGTAAATTATAAAATGTTCTATGTGTATAGATAGAAACATAGAAATTTGGTGCAGGAGTAGGCCATTCGGCCCTTCGAGCCAGCACCGCCATTCAATGTGATCATGGCTGACCATCCCCAATCAGTACCCCCGTTCCTGCCTTCTCCCCATATCCCCTGACTCCGCTATCTTTAAGAGCCCTGTCTAGCTCTCTCTTGAAAGCATCCAGAGAGCCTGCCTCCACCAGCCTCTGAGGCACAGAATTCCACAGACTTGGGCATGTGGGTTAGCATAGGCAAGATGGGCTGAAGGGCCTGCTAAACAGACTGAAAAATGCTATTTCAAGCTGTTTATCAGGTACATTTGAATGATTGCAGTCGATCTCCTGTCTAGGCTGTGACAAATAGTAAGTGAGAATGGAGAACAGTGCAGCACAGGAACAGGCCCTTCGGCCCACAATGTCCGTGCTGGACATGATGCCAAGTTAAATTGATCTCCCGTGCCTGCACGTGATCCATATCCCTCCATTCCCTACATATCCATGAGCCTGTCTAAAAGCCTCTTAAACGCCACTATCACATCGGCCTCCACCACCACCACCCCTGGCACCCAGTTCCAGGCACCCACCACCCTCTGTGTAAAAAAGACTTGCCCCGCACATCTCCTTTAAACCTTGCCCCTCTCCCTTAGAAACATAGAAACATAGAAATTAGGTGCAGGAGTAGGCCATTCAGCCCTTCGAGCCTGCACTGCCATTCAATATGATCATGGCTGATCATCCAACTCAGTATCCTGTACCTGCCTTCTCTCCATACCCCCTGATCCTTTAGCCACAAGGGCCACATCTAACTTCCTTCTTAAATATAGCCAATGAACTGGCCTCAACTACCCTCTGTGGCAGAGAATTCCAGAGACCCACCACTCTGTGTGAAAAAAGTCCTTCTCATCTCGGTCCTAAAGACTTCCCCCTTATCCTTAAGGCGTGACCCCTTGTTCTGGACTTCCCCAACATCGGGAACAATCTTCCTGCATCTAGCCTGTCCAAACCCCTTAAGAATTTTGTAAGTTTCTATAAGATCCCCCCTCAATCTTCTAAATTCTAGCGAGTACAAGCCGAGTCTATCCAGTCTTTCTTCATATGGAAGTCCTGCCCATCCCAGGAATCAGTCTGGTGAACCTTCTCTGTACTCCCTCTATGGCAAGAATGTCTTTCCTCAGATCGGGTAAATGCACAGTCGTTTACCCAGCGTAGAGAAATCAAGAACAGGGGACATAGGTTAAATATGAGGGGGGAAAAGATTTAATAGGAACCCGAGGGTTATCATTTTCACACAGAGGGTGGTGGGTGTATGGAACGAGCTGCCACAGGAGGTAGTTGAGACGGGGTCTATAACAGCATTTAAAAGACATTTGGACAGCTACATGGGCAGGAAAGGTGTAGAGGGATATGGGCCAAACGTGGACAGGTGGGACTAGTGTAGACAATAGACAATCGGTGCAGGAGTAGGCCATTCGGCCCTTCGAACCAGCACCGCCATTCAATGTGATCATGGCTGATCATCCCCAATCAGTACCCCTTCTCCCCACACCCCCTGACTCCATTACCTTTAAGAACCCTGTCTAGCTCTCTCTTGAAAGCATCCACCGGCCTCTGAGGCACAGAATTCCACAGACTTGGGCATGTGGGTTAGCATAGGCAAGATGGGCTGAAGGGCTTGCTATACAGACTGAAAAATGCTATTTCAAGCTGCTTATCAGGTACATTTGAATGATGGCAGTAGATCTCCTGTTTAGGCTGTGACAAATAGTAAGTGAGAATGGAGAACAGTGCAGCACAGGAACAGGCCATTCGGCCCACAATGTCCGTGCTGGACATGATGCCAAGTTAAATTGATCTCCCGTGCCTGCATGTGATCCATCTCCCTCCATTCCCTACATATCCATGAGCCTCTTAAACGCCACTATCGTATTGGCCTCCACCACCACCACCCTGGCAGCGCGTTCCAGGCACCCACCACCCTCTGTGTAAAAAAGACTTGTCCCGCACATCTCCTTTAAACCTTGCCCCTCTCACTTAGAAACATAGAAACATAGAAATTAGGTGCAGGAGTAGGCCATTCGGCCCTTCGAGCCTGCACCGCCATTCAATATGATCATGGCTGATCATCCAACTCAGTATCCCGTACCTGCCTTCTCTCCATACCCTCTGATCCCCTTAGCCACAAGGGCCACATCTAACTCCCTCTGTAATATAGCCAATGAACATGTCTCAACTACCCTCTGTGGCAGAGAGTTCCAGAGACCCACCACTCTCTGTGTGAAAAAAGTCCTTGTCCTGGACCTCCCCAACATCGGGAACAATCTTCCTGCATCTAGCCTATCCAACCCCTTAAGAATTTTGTAAGTTTCTATAAGATTGCCTCTCAATCTCCTAAATTCTAGAGAGTATAAACCGAGTCTATGCAGTCTTTGTTCATAAGACAGTCCTGACATCCCAGGAATCAGTCTGGTGAACCTTCTCTGCACTCCCTCTATGGCAATAATGTCCTTCCTCAGATTTGGAGACCAGAACTGTACACAATACTCCAGGTGTGGTCTCACCAAGACCCTATACAACTGAAGTAGAACCTCCCTGCTCCTATACTCAAATCCTTTTGCTATGAAAGCTAACTTCTGTCACCATTTCACCAGCACTCTTATTATGGGCGGCACAGTGGCGTAGAGGTACAGCGCCGGAGACGCTGGTTCGATCCTGACTACGGGCGCTGTCTGCACGGAGTTTGCGCACGTTCTCCCCGTGATCTGCGTGGGGTTTTTTTTTGTTTTCCCGAGATCTTCAGTTTCCTCCCACGCTCTGAAAGACGTGCAGGTTTGTAGGTCAATGGGCTTGGTGTCGGTGTAAAAAATGTGACCAAGCGGAGGCTGGGCGATCATTTCGCCGAACACCTCCGCTCGCTCCGCAATAACCAACCCGACCTCCCGGTGGCTCAGCACTTCAACTCCCCCTCCCACTCCGTATCCGACCTCTCGGTCCTGGGCCTCCTCCACGGCCAGAGTGAGCGACACCGCAAGTTGGAGGAACAGCACCTCATATTCCGCTTGGGGAGTCTGCATCCTCTGGGCTTAAACATTGAATTTTCTCAATTCTGTTAACCCAGGCTGCCTCCTCCCCCTCCCCACCTCTCCCTCAGCCCTCGGGCCCTGGCATTCCTTCTCTCTCTATCTCTCTCCCCCCCCCCCCAGCCGCACTAGCTTCTCATTTTCACACCACAAACAGCTTACAATGGCCTGTTTCCTTTATCATCGATACTTTTTTGCATATCTTTCATTCATTGTTCTTTATCTCTCCACATCACCGTCTATATCTCACGTTTCCCTGATCCCTGACCAGTCTGAAGAAGGGTCTCGACCCGAAACGTCGCCTATCTCCTTCGCTCCTTAGATGCTGCTGCACCCGCTGAGTTTCTCCAGCTTTTTGTGTAACCCTCGATTCTCCAGCATCTGCAGTTCCTTCTTTAACATAAAAAATGTGCGCGCTGGGTGGGTGTCAGTGTGCGGGGATCGCGGGCCGGCGCGGGGCCGCTGGGCCCCGTTTCCGCGCTGTGTCGCTGAACCAAAGTAAACAAGGCGAAACTGAGCGACGGTAAATGTGCAATCACTCTGACGGAACCTCAGTCAGAAGCGTTTTTTTTTTTTTGTGGATTTATTTTCCCCGAACTACTTAAAAATGATTAATTGCTTGCTGGCATAACCTGAACTGATGTAAGAAGTTGATGGTATGGGCCGGCTAACAGTTGGAACAGGTCACTGGGAAAGAAAGAGGAAGCGTCAAAGACGTCTCAAAGACAGCGGTTAAGTTGATGTGAGGCTCTGCCTGTTTCTCCAGCTGGATGAAACAGTATGAGTCAAATGTCCTTTTCCCACCCATTTTATCATGCAGTCTTGGGAATGTCAAGTCAAGTCAAGTCAAACAAACTTTATTGTCATTTAGAAATACATTGATATATGCAGTTACAAACGAAATTACGTTGCATTTGGCTCCCTGTGCAACACAATAAATTAACCGAAGGATAGGCATGGATAAAAGGATAAATAGACAGTGGTGGCAGCCCATTTACATGGCATTCAGGAGTCTGATGGCTCGTGGGAAGAAGCTGTTGCAGAACCTTGATGTTCTGCTCCTTATGCTGCGATATCTTTTGCCCGAGGGCAGCAGAGTGAACAGTCCGTGATGGAGATGTGTGGGGTCTTTTATAATACTGCTGGCCTTAGACACGCAACGTTTGGTCGCAATATCCCCGATTGAGGGGAGAGAGGTCCCGATGATTTTTTCCGCTGTCCTCACCACTCTCTGCACGGACTTCCAGTCGGAGGCTTTACAGTCCCCAAACCAGACAGAGATATAGCTGGTCAGAATACTCTCTATGGTGCCCCTGTAGAAAGTGGTGAGGATGGGATGGGGGAGATGAGCTCTTCTCATCCGGTGCAGAAAGTGCAACCGCTGCTGCGCTCTCTTAACTGTTGATGAGATGTTATTTGACCAGGTCAGACTGTTAGGGATCTGCACCCCCAGGAACTTAGTGCGACTGACCACCTCCACATCGCTGTCGTTGATGTGAAGTGGTGTGGGGCTGTGCTGGGTTTTCCTGAATTCTGTCAGCGTGGTGTCAGGCAGCGTCTGGGGAAGGGAATGGACGGGCAAAGTTTCGGGTCGGGACCCTTTCGGTTAGGTCAGAGATGCAGCACGGCAGAAGGCCCTTCCATAGACAATAGGTGCAGGAATAGGCCACTCGGCCCTTCACCACCAAGATATTGTCAAGCTTGAAAGGGTTCAGAAAAGATTTACGAGGATGTTGCCAGGGCTAGAGGGTCTGAGCTACAGGGAGAGGTTGAGTAGGCTGGGTCTCTATTCCAGGGAGCGCAGGAGGATGAGGGGTGACAATAGACAATAGACAATAGGTGCAGGAGTAGGCCATTCGGGCCTTCGAGCCAGCACCACCATTCAATGTGATCATGGCTGATCATCCCCAATCAGTACCCCGTTCCTGCCTTCTCCCCAAATCCCCTGACTCCACTATCTTTAAGAGCCCTATCTAACTCTCTCTTGAAAGCATCCAGAGAACCGGCCTCCACTGCCCTCTGAGGCAGAGAATTCCACAGACTCACCACTCTCTGTGAGAAAAAGTGTTTCCTCATCTCCATTCGAAATGGTTTACCCCTTATTCTTAAACTGTGGCCCCTGGTTCTGGACTCCCCCAACATCAGGAACATGTTTCCTGCCTCTAGCGTGTCCAAACCCTTAATAATCTTATATGTTTCAGTGGGATTCCCTCTCATCCTTCTAAACTCCAGAGTGTACAAGCCCAGTGGCTCCATTCTCTCAGCATATGACAGTCCCGCCAACCCAGGAATTAACCTTGTTTCAGAACTATTTGTGGAGAACTGTATGTGAACTTACAAAATTCTTAAGGGGTTGGACAAGCTAGATGCTGGAAGATTGTTCCCAATGTTTGGGGAGTCCAGAACAAGGGGTCACAGTCTAAGGATAAGGGGGAATTCCTTTAGGACCGAGATGAGGAAAACATTTTTCACACAGAGAGTGGTGAGTCTCTGGAATTCTCTGCCACAGAAGGTAGTTGAGGCCAGTTCATTGGCTATATTCAAGAGGGCGTTAGATGTGGCACTTGTGGCTAAAGGGATCAGGGGGTATGGAGAGAAGGCAGGTACGGGATACTGAGTTGGATGATCAGCCATGATCACATTGAATGGCGGTGCAGGCTCGAAGGGCCGAATGGCCTACTGCTGCACCTATTTTCTATGTTTCTATGTGGAGAACTGGGGAGCGGTCCTCACCTCCCATCGACCTCATTGGAGACCCTTGGACTATCTTCAACTGGACGTTATCGTGCACTAAAGATGCACTGCGTAGTGTACGAGCCCAGCCGTTCCATTCTCTCTGCATATGACAGTCCCACCGAGTCCGTGCTGACCAGCGATCTCCGCACATTAATACTATCCTACACGGACTCGGAACAAATTACACTTTACTGTCAATGCAAACTACAAATGATACGATATGACACAATAGAACTTAATTCATCCCAGGAGGGAAGTTGATCTGCCAACAAACACAACAATATACACGAAACACCTGTACAAACCCGCACGTCTTTGGAGTGTGGGAGGAAACCGTAGATCCCGGAGAAAACCCACGCCGGTCGCAGGGAGAACGTGCAAACTCCGTGCAGGCAGCGCCCGCAGTCGGGATCGAACCCGGGCCTCTGGCGCTGTGAGGCAGCAGCTCTACCCCTGTGCCACCGTGCTGCCCCTCAGAAACTTTCTTCATACTCATCAGGGAGAAGAGGAAAACATAAAACATAGCTTGGAGTTGAGGCCTACAAAGCCTGGATGTTTACATGCCTGTACTGCTGCTGCAAGCAAGAACTTCATTGTTCCTTTTTGGGATATTTGACAATAAAACATAACATAACCCTCGTCTCTTGACATAAATTCATATTCATAAGTTCTAGGAGCAGAATTAGGCCTTTGGGCCCATCAAGTCTACTTCACCATTCAATCATGGCTGATCTATCCCTCCCTCTCAACCCCATTCTCCTGCCTTCTCCCCATAAACCCCTGACGCCCGTACTCATCAAAAACCATTCAATCTCTGCCTAGACTCTCCCACTGGTGGAAACATCCTCTCCACAACCACTCTATCCGGGCCTTTCACTATTCAGTATGTTTCAATGAGGTCTCCCTCCACCAAACTCCAGCGAGTACAGGCCCAGTGCTCAAGACTCTCTTGGGAGATGGAGGGGAATGTAGAATTGGTATAGGTAGGGTTGTGGCGAATAAGCGCAGAATAGGCCAGATTGAATGAATGGATTTACCATGGAGACCTAGATCCATGGGATAGTGATTTTAATTCTGTTTGTACTTATATCCTCAGTAGTACAATGCCTGCTTGAAAAACATGGACCTTTAAATCAGAGATACAGCCATGAAACAGGCCCTTCGGCCCGCCAAGTCCGAGCCAATCTGCCATCGCCCCAAACACCAACACCATCCTACACACTAGGGACAATTTACAATTTTCTAGAAGCCAATTAACCTCTTTGGTCAGAATCTGTGGAATTCTTTGCCCCAGACGGCTGTGGAGGCCAAGTCGGTGGATATTTTTAAGGCAGAGATGGATAGATTCTTGGGTTACACAAAAAGCTGGAGAAACTCAGCGGGTGCAGCAGCATCTAAGGAGCGAAGGAGATAGGCGACGGGTGTCTGGGGTTATGGGGAGAAGGCAGGAGGATGGGGTTAGGAGGGAGAGATAGATCAGCCATGATTGAATGGTGGAGTAGACTTGATGGGCCGAATGGCCTATTTCTGCACCTGGAACTTATGACCTTATGACCTTGTGACCTTATGACCTACAACCCCGCACGTCTTTGGAATGTGGGAAGAAACCGGAACACCCGGAGAAAGCCTCCGTGGTCACAGGGAGAACGTACAGACAGCGTCCATGCTCAGAATCGAACCCGGGCCTCTGGCGCCGTAAGGCACAACTCTAACTCCTCACCACTGTAATGCAGTGTTCTAGATCAGTACAGCACAGGAACTGGCCCTTCGGCCCACGATGTCTAGTTAAACTGATATCCTTGTGCCTATCCAAAAGCCTCTTAAACGCTACTATCGTATCTGCCTCCACCGCCACCCCAGGTAGGTATGTTACAAAACTTACCTTGAGCAGCGCTGCAGTTCTGCCGCTCCCCGTGTGCGTGACTTTGGCACCTTTCAGAGGGGGGCGGGCTTAAAGTGCCGTTTTTCCACAGACTGGGCAAATCGATCAATGTCGGGCGATTTCGTTGCGGAAGAAAAATCGCTCCGGCATTTCATTAATGAAGGTATTTTTAAATTACGCTAGATTATTTATTAACTAGAGTAATTTAAAAATCACCTTCAAAAGCTGTGAGCGCCGACAACCGGAAGGAATTTGCGTAGGGGAGAAGAAAAGGTAAATAGTTTATTTTTATATTAAAAGTTGTTTTTTCGGGAGGCTTTAATAATATTTTTATGTTGCGAAATGGGGTCCAAAAAAAATGTATGAACAAACAGTATTTTTCCTCCCGACTTCACCGCAAACCGCAACGTTCCAATCCACCGCATTCCACTAAAACCCACTCGCTAGTTGATTTAAATGGCCATTAATTTACAGGCATTAAACACTAAATTCCTTCCATTTGGCCCAGAAATTCATGAAAATGATATTTAAAAATTATGTTATATTGTGGATTATTGTGTGGATGTTATTTGGACACTTAGGCAATTTAAAAAAAGTTTATCTTTTCTTAAGAAATGGATAGATGTTTAGATCTACTCATTGAATTTTGTAATTAGCTACAATTAGATAACTAACTAATTATATGCTTTAATTTCAGGTCATCCAAATAAGATTGTTTCATATTTGTTTCAGAATGCTTCAATCTATAATAACTGAAAATTTCATTGAGTTGTCTTAATTTTTAAGAAAGTTACGGGCTTTTAACTGTTCCAGATCACAGCTTTTGAGTTAAGTCAATTGAAAGGCAATGGGGAACAAGATGCTAATTTCCGAGTATGAAAATGGCCATAACTTTCTTAATACTGAAGATATGAAAGCGAATTAGGTGTCAAATTAAACTTCTTTTTATGCTTTATCTGATGGGATAAATTGCAGACTTGATTTTTTAAATCTCAAAATTTTGTAACATTGCTACCCCAGGCACCCAGCACACACACACCTCTTTACATTTTGGATAATTCTTAACCCCTGCTCTTTTATGCTCAATACCACTTCATTTAACTCAATTTTGGATTAGTTAGTTTAGAGATACAGCATAGAACACAGGCCCTTCGGCCCACCGGGTCCGCGCCGACCAGCGATCCCCGCACATTAACATATCCTGCACCCACTAGGGACAATTTTGACATTTATCAAGCCAATTAACCTACAAACCAGTACGTCTTTGGAGTGTGGGAGGAAACCCACGCGGGTCACGAGGAGAACGTACAAACTCCACACAGACAGCACCCGTAGTCAGGATCGAACTCGGGTCTCCGGCGCTGTATTCGCTGTAAGGCATCAACTCTACCGCTGCACCATCGTGACCGAGTTAGTTTGGAGATACAGCAGGGAAAACAGGCCCTTCGGCCCACCGAGTCAGCGATCACCCGTTCACACCAGTTCTATGTATCTCCCGTTCTCGTCCACTCCTTACACACCAGGGGGTCACAGTGTCAGAATAAGGGGTCGGACATTTAGGACTGAGATGAGGAAAACGTTTTTCACCCAGAGAGTTGTGAATCTGGGGATTTCTCTGCCACAGAAGGCAGTGGAGGCCGATTCACTGGATGTTTTCAAGAGAGAGTTAGATTTAGCTCTTAGGGCAAACGGAATCGAGGGATATGGAGAAAAGGCAGGAAGGGGGTCCTGATTCTGGATGATCAGCCATAAAAACAGCTATTCTCCACGAGTAGTTGCTCTACTCAATAACCAAAAATCTGTAGCCTCCTTTTGCTCTGGTATTTTATTTAATTCACATGTTTAATCGATAATGTTTTATTATTAATGTTTAATGTTTTATGTGCCATTCCTGACTGTCACTGTACGTCACGTTGTCACTTGCGGACGGAGCACCAAGGCAAATTCCTTGTATGTGAATACTTGGCCGATAGACTTATTCATTCATCATATTCACATTGAATGGCGGTGCTGGCTCGCAGGGCCGAATGGCCTACTCCTGCACCTATTTTTATTTGTTTCGATGTTTCTATGTGTCCCTTCCTTCCAGAGACACACACACACAGACACACACAGACACACACACAGACACACACAGACACACACACACAGACACAGACACACACACACACACACACATACACACACAGACACACACACACACACACACACACACACACACACACACACACACACACACAGACACAGACACACACACACACACACACACACACAGACACACACACACACACACACTCACACACACACACACACACACACACACACACACAGACACAGACACACACAGACACACACAGACACACACACAGACACACACACACAGACACAGACACACACACTGCACACACTCACACACACACACACACAGACACACACAGACACACACACACACACACACACACACACACACACACAGACACACACACACACACACACACACACACACACACACACACACACACTCACACACACACACACATACTCACACACACACACACACACACACACACACACACACACACACACACACACACAGAGACACACACACACACACACACACACACACACACACACACACACACACACACACACACACACACACAGCACCCGAGGTCAGGATCGAACCTGTGTCTCCCGGCGCTGTGAGGCAGCAGCTCTACCCGCTGCGCCACCGTGCCATCTTCTCTCGCACCAAGTCCCCCCCCCCATCACCAATGCGTGCATCTAACTTTCGCATTCATCTCCTGGCCCCCACGAAAGAAATCCCGTTCAAAAACGTCTTGCCTGGCAAACAAACTCTGATTCATCTCTCCAGCTTGTCTTGCTGTCTGTTTTCTTTCCTCTTCCATGCATTCCACGAAGTGTCTCAGAAAACTGGCTAATTTAAAACATCTTTCGAGTCAAAGCTATTGTGCTTATCCAAGTAGTTGTGCGAGTGATTTGGCTCCAGGTCCGCTTTTTTTCCGCACACAAAGAAAGGGACTGATTCCCAAAGTGCTTTGATCAGGACCTGATCCAGGGCTGACTCCGAGATCCCAAAATGGGAATTTATCACAGAGAGATCCTTTCCAACCCGGTTTTGGAACACGGGACGGTCGACTTTAGTTCGTTACTTCACAGTTACAGCCACGGAACAGGCCCTTCGGCCCACCGAGTCCGCGCCGACCAGCGATCGCCTCGTACACTGGCACTATCCTACACACACTAGGGACAATTTACAATTTTACCAAAGCCAATAAACCTACAAACATAGAAACATAGAAAAATAGGTGCAGGAGTAGGCCATTCGGCCCTTCGAGCCTGCACCGTCATTCAATATGATCATGGCTGATCATCCAACTCAGTATCCCATACCTGCCTTCTCTCCATACCGCCTGATCCCTTTAGCCACAAGTGCCACATCAAACGCCCTCTTAAATATAGCCAATGAACTGGCCTCAACTACCTTCTGTGGCAGAGAATTCCAGAGACTCACCACTCTCTGTGTGAAGAATGTTTTCCTCATCTCGGTCCTAAACGAATTCCCCCTTATCCTTAGACTGTGACCCCTTGTTCTGGACTCCCCCAACATCGGGAACAATCTTCCTGCATCTAGCTTGTCCAACCCCTTAAGAATTTTGTAAGTTTCTATAAGATCCCCCCTCAATCTTCTAAATTCCAAACCTGCACGTCTTTGGAGTGTGGGAGGAAACCAGAGCACCCGGAGAAAACCCACGCGGTCACGGGGAGAACGTACAAACCCTGTATAGACGGCAGGATCGAACCCGGGTCTCTGGCGCTGTGAGGCAGCAAGACTACCGCTGCGCCACCGTGCCGCCCTACACTTTAGTAATTCGGAGATACAGCCACAAAACAGGCCCTTTGGCCCATCGAGTCCGCGCCGACCACTGATCACCCCATCAACTAGCACTATCCTACACACTAGGGACAATTTACCAAAGCCAATTAGTACGTCTTGGGATGTGTGGGAGGAAACCAGAGCACCCGGAGAAAACCCACGCGGGTCACGGGGAGAACGTGCAAACTCCGTACAGACGGCACCCGTGGTCGGGATCGAATTCGGGTCTCTGGCGCTGTGAGGCAGCAACTCAACCGCTGCGCCACTCTGCCACAGTGTACTAGATCAATACAGTATAAGAACAGGCCCTTCGGCCCACAATGTCTGTACTACACATAATGCCAAGTTAAACTGATCTCCTCTGCCTGCAGTGATCCATATCCCTCCATTCCCTGCACATCCACGTGCCCACCTAAAAGCCTCTTAAACGCCGCTATCGTACCCGCCTCCACCACCACCACCACTGGCAACGCGTTCCCAGGCACCCACCGCGCTATGTGTGAGGAAAAGAAACTAGCCCTACACATCCCCTTTAAACCTTGCCCCCTCGCCCTTAAACCTGCCCCCTCTAATCTTGGATAGTTCCACCCTGTGGACAAAGGGTTCTGGCTGAACACTCTGTTTTAGCGATACAGCGCGGAAACAGGCCCTTCGCCCCACCGGGTCCGTGCCGACCAGCGATCCCCGCACATTAATGCCATCCTACACCCACTAGGGACATTTTTTTTAAACATTTACCAAAGCAAATTAACCCGCAAACCTGCACGTCTTTGGAGTGTGGGAGGAAACCGAAGATCTCGGAGGAAAACCCATGCAGGTCACGGGGAGAACGTACAAACTCCGCACAGACAGCGCCCGTGGACGGGATCGAACCCGGGTCTCCGGCGCTGCATTCGCTGTAAGGCAGCGACTCTACCGCTGCGCCACCGTGACCGCCCTTTTATTTTCTTAATTTCAATTACTCTCTTAATTTTATATGCTGCTATCAAGTCTATGAACTATTTATACTAATTTTCACTGCATTCAGTCATTCAGCCTTCTCCCCTCTCCCATCAGGCAGAGAAGCTTCTAGAAGCTTGAAAGCACACACCACCAGACCTTGGAAAACCTCTGCTTCTCTGGAGTAAAACAGTCCTTGCATAACTTACGCCCCCTGTCCCACTTAGGGAACCTGAACGGAAACCTCTGGAGACTTTGCGCCCCACCCAAGGTTTCCGTGCGGTTCCCGGAGGTTTTGGTCAGTCTCCCTAATGGATCGAAACTGGTTTCCGCTTCTTCTTGAAATTGAAAAACCATCGGGAACCTGACAAAAACCTCCGGGAACCGCACGGAAACCTTGGGTGGGGCGCAAAGTCTCCAGAGGTTTCCGTTCAGGTTTCCTAAGTGGGACAGGGGCATAGAGTTTAAACCTACCTCGTTGGGTTTGATGGATTTTGACTTTAGTTAACTTTAGTTTAGTTTAGTTTATTGTCACGTGTACCGAGGTGCGGTGAAAAGCTTTTGTTGCGTGCTATCCAGTCAGCGGAAAGACAATACATGATTACAATCGAGCCGTCCACAGTGTACAGATACGGGGTAAAGGGAATAACGTTCAGTGCAAGGTAGCTACCAGTAAAGTCCGATGAAGGGTTTCGCCCCGAAACGTCGCCTATCTCCTTCGCTCCATAGATGCTGCTGCACCCGCTGAGTTTCTCCAGCACTTTTGTCTACCTTCAAAGTCCGATCAAAGATAGTCTGAGGGTTACACAAAAGTGCTGGAGAAACTCAGCGGGTGCAGCAGCATCTATGGAGCGAAGGAAATAGGCGACGTTTCGGGGCCGAAACCCTTCTTCAGACTCAGAACCCTTCTTCATCCGATGGTCGCCAATGAGGTAGATAGTAGTTCAGGACCGCTCTCTGGTTGTGGTAGGATGGTTCAGTTGCCTGATAACAGCTGGGAAGAAACTGTCCCTGGATCTGGACACGTTTATCGCTAAACTAAACTAAACTGAACCAAACTAAACGACACTACCGAGGCCAAATTGTAAAGCTGATGCCTGCATGTGGCTAGGAGCCAGCTTTGTTTCACGGAAGTGCTAGAACGGAATCATATTTTGGTGATTACTTTCGGGGATGAGGGAGGTTTTTCAGCTGCCATTTCCACAGGTGTTTAGCTCCCCTCCGACCAAGATACATGTTGGAGCGTCTCTGAAAGGTGTACTTTAGTTTAGTTTACGGAAACAGGCCCGCTTCCAGCCCGCCGAGCCTCCCCCGCACGTTAACACTACCCTACACGCACACCAGGGACAAATAACCTACAAACCTGGAGCGCGGGAGGAAACCGGGGCACCCGGAGAAAACCCATGCAGGTCACGGGGAGAACGTGCAGACAGACTCGGTGCAGACAAGCTCCCGTGGTCGGGGTCGGGGTCGAACCCCGGGCCTCTGGCGCTGCAAGCGCTGTAAGGCAGCAACTCTACCGCTGCGCCACCACGGCATCCGGGAAAGAGCGTGTGCGTTTTCTCTCTAGTTCCTTCGCCGCTCCTTCTGACGGCTCAGGCTCTCCATGGGGGTCATGAACGAGTGAAATATATCCCGTCTCACCACTGAGTTGCCACGTGAATTCACGTCGGAAAGTTTATTCTCTTGAGGTCTCTCTATTTTGTTGACAAAGGAGATTTACTAGAATGTTGCCTGGGTTCCAGCAACTAAGTTACAGAGAAAGGTTGAACAAGTTAGGTCTTTATTCCTTGGAGCGCAGAAGGTTGAGGGGGGACTTGATTGAGAATTTTTAAAATGATGAAAGGGATAGACGTGGATAAGCTTTTCCCATTGAGGGTAGGGAAGATTCAAACAAGAGGGCATGACATGAGAATTAAGGGACAGAAGTTTAGGGGTAACATGAGGGGGAACTTCTTTACTCAGAGAGTGGTGGCTGTGTGGAATGACCTTCCAGCAGAAGTGGTGGAGGCAGGATCGATTTTAACATTTAAAAGTAAAGTGGATAGGTATATGGACGGGAAGGGAATGGAGGGGTATGGTCTGAGTGCAGGTAGATGGGACTAGGGGAAAATAAATGGTCGGCACGGACTGGAAGGGCCGAGAGGGCCTGTTTCCGTGCTGTAATTGTTATATGGTTATTGTTGTTGTTACATGGTCTTTGGGACAGGGGAAGAAGACAAAGCTTCCACAGGATTGAAAGCATTACCACACACCGACCGGCCTCTGGAGACTAGATCAAGCTGTGGGAGATCACAACCTTATTTTCAGTCCAGTTCAGTTTATTGTCACGTGTACCGAGGTGCAGTGAAAAGCTTTTTGTTGCGTGCTATCCGGGCAGCAGAAAGACAACACATGATTACAATCGAGCCGTCCACAGTGTGCAGATACATGAAAAGGGAATGACGTTTAAGAAAGAACTGCAGATGTTGGAAATATCGAAGGTAGACAAAAATGCTGGAGAAACTCAGCGGGTGAGGCAGCATCTATGGAGCGAAGGAATAGGTGACGTTTCGGTTCAGACTGAAGAAGGGTCTCGACCCGAAATGTCACCTATTCTATTCTCGCCATAGATGCTGCCTCACCCGCTGAGCTTCTCCAGCATTTTTGCCGACCATGATAAGGGAATAACGTTTACTGCAAGGTAGAGCCAGCATAGTCCGATCAAGGATAGTCCGAGGGTCACCAATGAGGTGGATAGTAGTTGAGGGCTGCTGTCTGGGTGTGGTAGGATGGTTCAGTTGCCTGATAACAGCTGGGAAGAAACTGTCTCTGAATCTGGAGGTGTGCGTTTTCACACTTCTGTACCTCTTGCCCGATGGGAGAAGGGAGGAAGAGGGAGTGGCCGGGGTGCGACTGGTCCTTGATGATGCTGCTGGCCTTGCCGAGGCAGCGCGAGGTGTTATCTATTGGAATTAGCTGTCGTGGGGAGGGGAATTCACTGCCAAGTCCACAAACAACACGTGGTCAGAACTTAGAGACAGAGAGTCACAGAGTCACCGAGTGTGAGGCAGCGAGCAAAACAGGCCCTTCGGCCCAACTTGCCCACACCAGCCAACATGTCCCAGCTACACTAGTCCCACCTGCCCACGTTTGGCCCATATCCCTCCAAACCTGTCCTATCCATGTACCTGTCTAACTGTTTCTCAAATGTTGTGATAGTCCCAGCCTCAACTACCTCCGCTGGCAGCTCATTCCATCATACACCCCTCAGGTTCCTATTAAATCTCCACCCCCCCCCCCCCCCTCAATTTAAACCTATCTCTGTCCTCTGGATGATCAGCCGCGATCACATTGAATGGCGGTGCTGGCTCGATGGGCCAAATGGCCTACTCCTGCACCTATAGTCTATTGTCTATTGGTCCTCGATCCCCCTACCCTGGGCAAGAGACTCTGTGCATCTCCCCAATCGATTCCTCTCATGATTTTGTACACCTCTATAAGATCACGCCTCATCCTTAAGGGGTTGGACAGGCTAGATGCAGGAAGATTGTTCCCGATGTCGGGGAAGTCCAGGACAAGGGGTCACAGCTTAAGGATAAGGGGGAAATCCTTTAAGACCGAGATGAGAAGGGCTTTTTTCACACAGAGAGTGGTGGGTCTCTGGAACTCTCTGCCCCAGAGGGTAGTTGAGGCCAGTTCACTGGCTATATTTAAGAGGGAGTTAGATGTGGCCCTTGTGGCTAAGGGGATCAGGGGGTATGGAGAGAAGGCAGGTACGGGATACTGAGTTGGATGATCAGCCATGATCATATTGAATGGCGGTGCAGGTTCGAAGGGCCGAATGGCCTACTCCTGCACCTAATTTCTATGTTTCTATCCTCCTGCACTCCAGGGAATAGAGTCCCAGCCTACGCAACCTCTCCCTGTAGCTCAGACCATCCAGTCCTGGCAACATCCTCGTAAATCTTATCTGCACTGTTTCTAGCCAACATCATTTCCACAACATGGTGACATCAACTGAACACAACACTCTAAATCATTATCTTTATCTTTCATTCATTGTTCTTTATCTCTCTACATCATCGCCTATAAGACACTTGTGGCACATGGATATAGAAACAGAGGAAAATAGGTGCAGGAGTAGGCCATTCGGCCCTTCGAGCCAGCACCGCCATTCAATGTGATCATGGCTGATCATCCCCAATCAGTACCCCGTTCCTGCCTTCCCCCCATAATCCCCCAACTCCGCTATCTTTAAGAGCCCTATCTAGCTCTCTCTTGAAAGTATCCAGAGAACCTGCCTCCACCGCCCTCTGAGGCAGAGAATTCCACAGACTCACAACTCTCTGTGAGAAAAAGTGTTTCCTCGTCTCCGTTCCAAATGGCTTACCCCTTATTCTTAAAGTATGGCCCCTGGTTCTGGACTCCCCCAACATCGGGAACATGTTTCCTGCCTCTAGCGTGTACAAACCCTTAACAATCTTATATGTTTCAATAAGATCCCCTCTCATCCTTCTAAAGTTATGGCTGATCATCTAGAATCAGTACCCTGTTCCTGTCTTCCCCAAATCTGAGGAAAGAAAGACATCCTTGCCATTGAGGGGGTACAGAGAAGATTCACCAGACTGATTCCTGGGATGTCAGGACTTTCATATGAGGAAAGATTGGATAGACTCGGCTTGTACTCGCTGGAATTTAGAAGATTGAGGGGGGATCTTATAGAAACTTACAAAATTCTTAAGGGGTTGGACAAGCTAGATGCTGGAAGATTGTTCCCGATGTTGGGGGAGTCCAGAACAAGGGGTCACAGTCTAAGGATAAGGGGGAATTCCTTTAGGACCGAGATGAGGAAAACATTCTTTACACAGAGAGTGGTGAGTCTCTGGAATTCTCTGCCACAGAAGGTAGTTGAGGCCAGTTCATTGGCTATATTTAAGAGGGCGTTAGATGTGGCACTTGTGGCTAAAGGGATCAGGGGGTATGGAGAGAAGGCAGGTACGGGATACTGAGTTGGATGATCAGCCATGATCATATTGAATGGCGGTGCAGGCTCGAAGGGCCGAATGGCCTACTCCTGCACCTATTTTTCTATGTTTCTATGTCTTCTCCCCATATCCCTTTAGCTCTGAGAACTAAATGGCTGTGCTGGCTTGAAGGGCCGAATGGCCTACCCCTGCACCTATTGTCTAACTCTTTCTTGAAAACATATGCAGGGGTTGTGGGATCACGTGCAGGCAGATAAGAGCTGGTCTTGGCATCACATTGTGGGCCGAATGGCCTGTTCCCGTGCTGTACGGATCCATGCTCCACGTTCTACGGCACCTGGGGGAAAGCCAGGATCTGTTCGGGCTCCAGCGCATTCATGTCTTACGCTGAATTTCATCCAGTGAGATGTACAATCTGTGGTAACGATTTTACAGCCACATTCTGGAGTGCATTCATCACATCGCTTGGCAGCATGTCGCTTTTCGACAAGCCAGACAAACATTTCAAGAGGCAAGAGAGTTTAATTGTCTTATGCATCGGCAATGGAAGAATGACATTATTACAGACACGAGAGGCTGCGGATGCTGGATTCTTGAGTAGAACACAAAGTGCCGCAGTAACTCAACGGCCCAGGTAGCGTCTCCAGAGGATTGGAACAGGCAACATCTTGGACCACAGCTGTTCTTGCGTGTCAGAGAGGACTCATTTGAACGTCCACGGGTGTACAGCAGAGAGCACATTGACTGGTTGCATCACGGGCTGGTTCGCCAACTCAAACGCCCAGGGGCGCAGAAGACGGCAAAAAGTGGTGACCACTGCCCGGTCCATCACGGCTACTGACCTCCCCACCATCGAAGGGATCTACAGGAGTCGCTGCCTCAAAAAGGCAGCCAGCATCATCAGAGACCCACACCACCCTGGCCACACTCTCATCTCATCCCATTTATTGTCATATAGAAACAGAGACAATAGATGCAGGAGTAGGCCATTCGGCCCTCAGAGCCAGCTCCGCCATTCAATGTGATCATGGCTGATCATCCACAATCAGTGCCCCATTCGGCATTTCTCCCCATATCCCTGGATTCCCTTATCCCCAAGAGCTAAATCTAACTCATAGATAGAACAATGAAATTCTTACAAAGATAGACCGTGGGTCTATAGCCTGGGTTCCAGCAACTAAGTTACAGAGAAAGGTTGAAAAAGTTGGGTCTTTATTCTTTGGAGCGCAGAAGGTTAAGGGGGGACTTGATTGAGGTCTTTAAAATGATGAAAGGGATAGACAGAGTTGTCGTGGATAAGCTTTTCCCATTGAGGGTAGGGAAGATTCAAACAAGAGGGCATGATATGAGAATTAAGGGACAGACGTTTAGGGGTAACATGAGGGGGAACTTCTTTACTCAGAGAGTAGTGGCTGTGTGGAATGATCGTCCAGCAGAAGTGGTGGAGGCAGGATCGATTTTAACATTTAAAAGTAAAGTGGATAGGTATATGGACGGGAAGGGAATGGAGGGGTATGGTCTGAGTGCAGGTAGATGGGACTAGGGGAAAACAAATGGTCGGCACGGACTGGAAGGGCCGAGAAGGCCTGTTTCCGTGCTGTAATTGTTATATGGTTATATTATATGGTTATGTAGAAACATAGACAATAGGTGCAGGAGTAGGCCATTCGGCCCTCAGAGCCAGCACCGCCATTCAATGTGATCATGGCTGATCATCGCCAATCAGTACCCCGTTCGACATTTTTCCCCATATCCCTTGATTCCCTTAGCCCCAACAGCTAAATCTAACTCATAGATAGAACAATGAAATTCTTACGAAGATAGACACAGAATGCTGGAGTAACTCAGCGGGACAGGCAGCATCTCTGGAGAGAAGGAATGGGTGACGTTTCGGGTCGAGACCCTTCTTGTCTTCAGCACTACAGAATATGGAAACATAGTACACTGTAAACAATATAATAAACGAGAGCAAAAGGTTTAGTGTGCATATATAGACATACTCACATATACACGCGCACACACACAGGCAAGCACACACACAGACACACACATATACACACACGCACACACACATGCACATGCACACACACAGACACACACATATACACACACGCACATGCACACACACAGGCGCACACAGACGCGCGCACGCACATACACGCGAACGCACACATGTAATTCTATACATACATATGTGTCTATACACACACACACACACGCACACACACACACACACACACACACATACACAGACACACACACAGACATGCACGCGCGCGCACACACACACACACACAGACACACACACGTACACTCACACACACGCACTCACACACACACACAGACAGACACACACACAGACACACACAGACACACACACACAGACAGACACACACAGAGACACACCCACACACACACACACAGACACATATTCAGGCGCACACACACAAACACGCGTGCACACACACACACACACACACACGTAATTTTACACGTACATATGTGTCTATACGTGAGTACACGTAAAGAACTAACAAACAATATTAGTGCAAAAATAAAAATAATAGTCTATGTAGTTCAGAGCGTATGTGGAGGTTGTCGTGTTCAATAGCCTGATGGCTGTGAGGAAGAAGCTGTTCCTGAACCTGGACGTTACAGGACCTGGAGGTTCTGGAACAGTTTCTTCCCGCAGCCATCAGGCTATTAAACACGACAAACTACACATACGTCTGAACTACATAGACTTGGGGCACTAGTTTTGTCTTTTTACATGATGATTGTTTGTTGGATACGGAACTGGGATGACATAGAACATGAGTACGGGGTGATTGCTGGTCGGCACGGACACTGTGGGCCGAAGGGCCTGATTCTGTACTGTGCCTCTAAACTAAACTAACAAAATGATCAATAGTAAAATCAATTACTGATCTGAAACGAGTATGACTGACAATAGACAATAGACAATAGGTGCAGGAGTAGGCCATTCGGCCCTTTGAGCCAGCACTGCTATTCAATGTGATCATGGCTGATCATCCCCAATCAGTACCCCGTTCCTGCCTTCTCCCCATATCCCCTGACTCCGCTATCTTTAAGAGCCCTATCTAGCTCTCTCTTGAAAGCATCCAGAGAACCGGCCTCCACCGCCCTCTGAGGCAGAGACTCATCTCCATAGGGTCGTCTACTTGTGGGTCTGCAGTTGTCTGTAGAGGCCGATCCGAGATCCACACACCTCGGTGCAACGTGGGCAGTGGAGACTGGCGGAGGTTGGTAGTTGTCGAGCCCCCTTCTCTCTCTCCGGCTCGGTCGTGGGTTAGCCGCCGAAGGGCTCTTCTGCCTCGCTCCAAGAGTCCAGCGACTGAATCTAGCACCCACCGCCTGATGTGCCAGCTCATGACTAGGGGCTTCCAGATCTCACAATCCTGCCCCTGTCGCCACTTGCTGATCGCCATAGCACTTAATCCAGGGTGTTCGGTGGATTCCCTATATGGAGGACACCCGTGCATGACTGTTTAACGTGGGGAGACTGGTGCACAGACAGCCACCCCACGATGACGTGGATGGAGTGTGGGACAGAACTGCAGGTGCGGGTTTACACCGATGATAGACACAAAATGCTGGAGTAACTCAGCGGGACAGGCGGCATCTCCGGAGAGGAGGAATGGGTGACGTTTCAGGTCGTGACCCTTCTACAGATGTAATATAACTAATTAAGTATAAGCTGCCTTTCAGAGGTAGACGGGGGGGGTGTGTATATGTGCATGTATTTGTGTGTGCGTGTGTATATATGTGCGTGTGCGTGTATATATGTGCGTATGTGTGCGTGTTTGTGTGTGTGTATGTGTTTATGTGTATATATGTGCATGTATGTATATGTGTATGTATGTGTATATATGTGCGTGTGTATGTATGTTTGTATGTGTGTGTGTGCACATGTGGGTGTATATGTGTGTGTGCGTGTGTGCGTGCACGTGTGGGTGTATATGTGTGTGTGCGTGTGGGTGTATGTGTATGTGTGTATATATGTGCGTGTATGTATATGCGTGTGTATGTGTATATATGTGCATGTATGTGTGTGTTTGTGCGTGTGTATGTGTGTGTATATATGTGTGAGTGTGTGCATGTGTGAGTGTGTGCATGTGAGTGTGTGTATTTGTGTGTGTATATGTGTATATTTGTGTGTATGTGTGTGTGTGTATATGTGTGTGTATAGCTGTGTGTGTGTGTGTGTGTATATCTGTGCGTGTGTGTGTAGCAGTGTGTGTGTATGTGTGTGCGTGTGTGCGTGCGTGTGAATGCACCTGTGTGTGCGTGTGTATATGCACCTGTGTGTGTGTGTGTGTGTGTGGGGTGTGTGTGCGTGCGTGTGTGTGTGTATGCACCTGTGTGTGTGTGTGGGGTGTGTGTGCGTGCGTGTGTGTGTGTATGCACCTGTGTGTGCGCGTGTGTGTGCATGTGTGCATGCACCTGTGTGTGTACGCGCGTGTGTGCGTGTGTGTGCATGCGTGCGTGTGTGTGGTGTGTGTGTGTGTCAGTGTGTGTGTGTGTGTGGTGTGGGGTGTGTGTGTGTGTGATGGTGTGTGTGTGTGTGCGTGTGTGTGGTGTGGAACATGAAGTGCACACGCAGCTCGGGGGGCCACCAGTTCCCTTCAGGAGCGTGAGCATGATGAGGAACCACATGGTGATGGTGGTGCAGTCACGGACTGAGATGAGAACAGCATTGTTAATCCTCTGACAGGGGGAGCGAGCTCCCACTGAGACAGCATCGAATACAATTAAGACACGGGGAGAAGATATGTTTCCATAAAAGTCTGTTGTGCAGATGCATGGCTTGTCCCCAGACAAGCTTGGGTTCTACTTGTCTTGGCCTCGATCCTCGACTGTTGGACCTGAGCAACCTTCGAGAAAATTGGCGGAAAAAAGAGAAACGCAAAAAGTCATCATCTCACTGAAGTCTTCAATTTATATTTAAAAAAAAAAAAAAAATTGCTGGATCATTAAGCTGAACTAATAATTCAGAGGACCTCCGAGGCAGTTTAAGCATTTGAATACTATCTTTAACATATCTGGAAATATTACAAGAGAGGGTAACACCAATTGCATGAAATCTTAACTGTTTCACCGGCAACATGTAGCAGGGAACTGCAGATGCTGGTTTACGCTGAAGACAGACGCAAAGTGCTGGAATAACTCAGCGGGAACCGGCAGCGTCTCTGGAGACAAAGGAGCGGGTGACGTTTCGGGGTCAAGACCCTTCTTCAGACGTCTCGACGCACGACGTCAGCTATATCTTTGTCTCCAGTGATGCTGCCTGTCCCGCTGAGTTACTTAAGGGCCTGTCCCACTTAGGCGATTTTTCCGGCGACTACGGGCGACTAGGCTGTGGCCACATGGTTGCCGGGGTGACGCCCGTACGGTCGTGAGTCGTCTCCTCAAGTCGCCTAAAGAGTCGAGACGTTTTTCCAGTCGCCGCTGGATTTTTGAAACGTTCAAAACTTTTCGGCCACTGTGAGCTTGACGTAGCTTGACTTCTCCTGACGTAGGTGCTGTCGTAGGTTGTCGCCGGGGTGACGTTGGTTGCCGCCGGACGCTGACTTTGGTGAATTCCATCGGCGACTACCTACGCCAACCTACGCCAACCCGCGACAGGTACCGGCGGCTGAATTAGAAACATAGAAACATAGAAATTAGGTGCAGGAGTAGGCCATTCGGCCCTTCGAGCCTGCACCGCCATTCAATATGATCATGGCTGATCATCCAACTCAGTATCCCATACCTGCCTTCTCTCCATACCCTCTGATCCCCTTAGCCACAAGGGCCACATCTAACTCCCTCTTAAATATAGCCAATGAACTGGCCTCTGTGGCAGAGAGTTCCAGACCCACCACTCTCTGTGTGAAAAAATTCCTTCTCATCTCGGTCCTAAAGGATTTCCCCCTTATCCTTAAGCTGTGACCCCTTGTCCTGGACCTCCCCAACATCGGGAACAATCTTCCTACATCTAGCCTGTCCAACCCCTTAAGAATCTTGTAAGTTTCTATAAGATCCCCTCTCAATCTCCTAAATTCTAGAGAGTATAAACCGAGTCTATGCAGTCTTTGTTCATAAGACAGTCCTGACATCCCAGGAATCAGTCTGGTGAACCTTCTCTGCACTCCCTCTATGGCAATAATGTCCTTCCTCAGATTTGGAGACCAGAACTGTACGCAATACTCTGGGTGTGGTCTCACCAAGACCCTATACAACTGAAGTAGAACCTCCCTGTTCCTATACTCAAATCCTTTTGCTATGAAAGCTAACATACCCTTTGCTTTCTTCACTGCCTGCTGCACCTGCATGCCTACTTTCAATGACTGGTGTACCATGACACCCAGGTCGTGCTGCATCTCCCCTTTTCCTAATCGGCCTCCATTTAGATAATAGTCTAATTGTCTTCAGTTGTCGCCGACAGGTGTCGCGGGTGGACGTAGGTTGTCCTAGGTGTGGTCGTAGGTGGACGTCCTAACGGCTTGCCGTAGCTTGACGGCGGCTAGGCGGTAGGTTGTAGTAGACGTTGTCGTAGAAATTGTCGTGGGGGGGGGGGTCCACTCACCAGTTTTTCGGCGCGACTGTGACAGTCGCCGGCAGTCACTTTTGTCCATCTAGATGAGCTAGATAGAGCTCTTAAAGATAGCTGTTGGGGGAGTCCAGAACCAGGGCCCGCAGTTTAAGAATAAGGGGTAAGCCATTTGGAACGGAGACGAGGAAACACTTTTTCTCACAGAGAGTTGTGAGTCTGTGGAATTCTCTGCCTCAGAGGGCGGTGGAGGCCGGTTCTCTGGATACTTGCAAGAGAGAGCTAGATAGGGCTCTTAAAGATAGTGGAGTCAGGGGATATGGGGAGAAGCAAGGAACGGGGTACTGGTTGGGGATGATCAGCCATGATCACATTGAATGGTGGTGCTGGCACGAAGGGCCGAATGGCCTTCTCCTGCACCTATTGTCTATTGTCTGTTGTCTATCATTCCAAGAATGATGGAGACAGGATCACATTCGGGATTACATGTATGATGTATGTTAACTGAAGGTAAAGGAGGGAATTTATGCTTTGAGTCTGAGGGTGCACAAAACATAGAACGTAGAACAGTACAGCACAAGAACAGGCCATTCGGCCCACAATGTCTGTGCCAACCATGATGCCAAGGCCATCGCTAATCTGCCTGCACACGATCCGTATCCCTCCATTCCCTGCATATCCTTGTGCCTGCCCGAAAACCTCTTAAACGCCGCTATCGTATCTGCCTCCACCACCACCCCTGGCAGCGCGTTCCAGGCACTCACCGCCCACTGTGTAAAAAAAACTAGCCCCGTACATCTCCACACATACCGGAGCACCCGGAGAAAACCAACGCAGGTCATGGGGAGAACGTACAAACTCCGTACAGACAGCACCCGTAGTCGGGATCGAACCCGGGTCTCCGGTGCTGTGAGGCAGTAACTCTACCGCCGCGCCACCGTGCCACCCGCATAGTTATATTTAATCACATACAAGTTGTGAAGTAACATAACTTGTTACTTTCTTCCTGGCATTCCCAATGGTTCAGTGGTGCTGTCGTTGTCACTTGTGTGAAGTGCCAATGCATAGTGAAATTCATTTCTTTCAAACATCCAGAATATCACTATTGGGAAACATAGAAACATAGAAAATAGGTGCAGGAGTAGGCCATTCGGCCCTTCGAGCCTGCACTTCCATTCAATATGATCATGGCTGATCATTCAACTCAGTACCCCATACCTGCTTCTCTCCATACCCCCTGATCCCTTTAGCCACAAGGGCCACATCTATCTCCATCTTAAATATAGCCAATAACCATATAACCATATAACAATTACAGCACGGAAACAGGCCATCTCGGCCCTTCAAGTCCGTGCCGAACAACTTTTTTCCCTTAGTCCCACCTGCCTGCACTCATAACATAACCCTCCATACCCTTCTCATCCATATGCCTATCCAATTTATTTTTAAATGATACCAACGAACCTGCCGCCACCACTTCCACTGGAAGCTCATTCCACACCGCTACCACTCTCTGAGTAAAGAAGTTCCCCCTCATGTTACCCCTAAACCTCTGTCCCTTAATTCTAAAGTCATGTCCTCTTGTTTGAATCTTCCCTATTCTCAAAGGGAAAAGCTTGTCCACATCAACTCTGTCTATCCCTCTCATCATTTTAAAGACCTCTATCAAGTCCCCCCTTAACCTTCTGCGCTCCAGAGAATAAAGACCTAACTTGTTCAACCTATCCCTGTAACTTAGCTGTTGAAACCCAGGCAACATTCTAATAAATCTCCTCTGTACCCTCTCTATTTTGTTGATCTGGCCTCAACTACCTTCTGTGGCAGAGAATTCCACAGATTCACCACTCTCTCTGTGAATTTTTTTTCCCCCTCTCGGTCCTAAAAGACTTCCCCCTTATCCTTAAACTGTGACCCCATTTTATGGACTTCCCCAACATCGGGAACAATCTTCCAGCATCTATCCTGTCCAACCCCTTAAGAATTTTGTGAAGTTTGTATAAAATCCCCCTTCATTCTTCTAAATTCCAGCGAGTACAAGCCGAGTCTATCCAGTCTTTCTTCATATGAAAGTCCTGCCATCCCAGGAATCAGTCTGGTGAACCTTCTCTGTACTCCCTCTATGGCAATAATATCTTTCCTCAGATTAGGAGACCAGAACTGTACGCAATACTCCAGGTGTGGCCTCACCAAGGCCCTGTACAACTGCATCACCAAGGCCCTGTATAACTGCAGGGCTATACTTAGCAAGAGTACAGAAACAGTCCACTGAACCCCATGCAAGAGGCGCCATATATTGGCTCCATTTTCCAAACTCCAGTCCGTGCTCTAGTAGTTATGCGCAGGGCCCGATCCAGGCAAGCCCCAGGCTGCTGCAGGGCCTCCAGCCATCGCCTTCCTTGGTCGTGTGATTCGAGCAGCGAACACGGTTCCCCCTCCTCTCCTCCAGACTCACTCCTCGCTCCTCAGGTCCAACGTCGTCGGACAATGATGGCTATAGGCGCGTTGGCCTTCATAAGAAGAGGAGTTGAGTATAGGAGCAAAGAGGTCCATCTGCAGTTTTACAGAGCCCTGGTGAGACCACACCTGGAGTATTGTGTGCAGTTTTGGTCCCCTAATTTGTGGAAGGACATTCTTACTATTGAGGGAGCCCAGCGTAGGTTCACAAGGTTAATACCCGGGATGGTGGGACTGTCATATGCTGGATAGTTCCGCCATGCAGATGTAGGATAGCATTTTAAGAATGACACATAAAACATTAAACATTAATAATAAGCATTCTAGTTTAAACATGTGAATGGATGAAATAAAGTACCAGAGCAAAAGGAGGCTACAATAGACAATAGGTGCAGGAGTAGGCCATTTGGCCCTTCTAGCCAGCACAGATTTGTTGTTGTTGAGTAGAGCAACTACTCGTGGATAAAAACAGTTTTTATGTCTGGCTGTGGCAGCTTTGACAGTCCGGAGTCGCCTTCCAGAGGGAAGTGATTCAAAGAGTTTGTGGCCAAGGTGAGAGGGGTCAGAGATGATC
Source organism: Raja brachyura (assembly GCA_963514005.1). The sequence goes on from OY740784.1 coordinate 119,778,199, forward strand.
GTGCCCGCTCGCTTCCTGGCCCTTGCAGTGTACAGTTCATCAATGGAGGGAAGTTTGCAGCCAATAACCTTCTCTGCTGATCGGACGATTCGCTGCAGCCTCTGGGTGTCGTGCTTGGTGGCTGAGCCAAACCAGACCATGATGGAGAAGGTGAGGACAGACTCTACGATGGCCGTGTAGAATTGGACCATCATTGCCTGTGGCAGATTGTGTACCAGTACGCTGTAAGTGGCTCGATTGTAATCATGTATCGTCTTTCTGCTGACTGGATAGCGGGCAACACAAGCTTTTCTCTGTACCCCTGTACACGTGGCAATAAACTAAACTAGCTAACTAATGGGTAGCAAATAGAACTGCACGCAATACTCCAAACACCGCCCGACCAAAGTCCTCTAGATCTGCAACGCGACTTCCTGACTCTTAAACGATGACTTCCTGACGTATCTTGCGCTCCTCTCTCTGAAGTGTGAAGACTTCCATTAATGATGCCAGGACTAGAGGGTGTGAGTTACAGGGAGAGGTTGAGTAGGCTGGGACTCTATTCCCTGGAGCACAGAACGATGAGGGGTGATCTGATAATTGTGTACAAAATCATGGATAGATCGGGTAGAGTCTCTTGCCCAGAGTAGGCGAATCGAGGACTCACTCCGCAACCACCCAGACTGGGTTATCAATCCCGCCGACAAGGGAGGTGCTGTGGTAGTCTGGCGCGTCGATCTCTACAAAGCGGAGGCCACGCACCAACTCTCGGACACCTCCTCCTGCTTACCCCTGGACCATGACCCCACTGACGAGCACCAGGCCACCATCTTGAGCACCATAACCGACTTCATCAACTCCGGCTCCCTACCCCCCCCCCCCCCCCCCCCCGAGCCTCCAACCTCATCGTTTCCCAGCCCCGCACGGCCCAATTTTACCTTCTCCCCAAAATCCACAAACCCGACTGCCCCGGCAGACCCATTGTCTCTGCCTGTTCATGCCCCACCGAACACATTTCCACATACCTTGACTCCATCCTATCCCCCTTTGTTAAATCCCTCCCCACCTATGTTCAAGACACCTCAGACACTCTCCGTCGGCTCCGCACATTCCGTTGTCCAGGCCCCCATCCTCTCATCTTCACCATGGACGTCCAGTCACTATACACCTGCATCCCCCACCAGGATGGTCTCAAAGCCCTCCGGTACTTCCTCGACCAGAGGAGCAACCCATACCCATCCACTGACACCCTCCTCCGCCTAGCGGAGTTGGTCCTTACCCTCAACAACTTCTCTTTTGACTCCTCCCATTTCCTCCAAACACAAGGCGTAGCTATGGGCACACGCATGGGCCCTAGCTACGCCTGCCTCTTTGTCGGGCACGTCGAACAATCTTTGTTCTCGGCGTACCAGGGCCCCACCCCCGACCTTTACCTCCGTTACATTGACGACTGCTTTGGTGTCACCTCCTGCACCCACGCACAACTGACTGACTTCATCCATTTCACCACCAACTTCCATCCGGCACTCAAATACACTTGGACCATTTCCGACATTTCCCTACCATTCCTTGACCTCACCATCTCTATTGCAGGTGATACACTCCTGACCGACATCCACTACAAACCAACTGACTCCCACAGCTACCTGGACTACTCTTCCTCCCACCCTGCTTCCTGTAAGGACTCCATCCCCTATTCCCAATTCCTCCGTCTACGCCGCATCTGCTCCCAGGATGACGTGTTCCACACCAGGTCATCGCAAATGTCCTCATTCTTCAGAGAACGGGGTTTCCCCTCCCCCACTATAGATGAGGCTCGCACCAGGGTCTCCTCCATACCCCGCAACACTGCCCTCTCTCCCCATTCCCCCACTCACAACAAGGGCCGAGTCCACCCCACCAGCCAGCGCATACAACAGATAGTCCTCCGCCAGTTCCGCCACCTCCAACGTGACCCCTCCACTCGCCACATCTTCCCATCTCCCCCCCGTCTGCCTTCCGCAAAGACCGCTCCCTCTGCAACTCCCTTGTCAATTCTCCCCTTCCCTCCCGCTCCACCCCTTCCCCGGGCACTTTCCCTTGCAACCGCATTAAAAATTTTAAAAAGGAAGAAGGGTCTCGACCCGAAAAGTCGCCTATCTCCTTCGCTCCTTAGATGCTGCTGCACCCGCTGAGTTTCTCCAGCTTTTGTGTAACCCATGGATAGGACAAGTTTGGAGGGATATGGACCAAGTGCAGGCAAGTGGGACAAGGTTAACTTGGACATTGTTGGCCCATTGTGGGCAAGTTGGGCCGAAGGGCCTGTTTCCACACTGTATCACTCTATCACTCTATGTAGCTGGGACATGTTGGTTGGTGTGGGCAAGTTGGGCCGAAGGGCCTGTTTCCACACTGTATCACTCTATGACTCTATGGAGATGGGACAGGTTGGTCGGTGTGGGCAAGTTGGGCCGAAGGGCCTGTTTCCACACTGTATCACTCTATGACTCTATGGAGATGGGACAGGTTGGTCGGTGTGGGCAATTTGGGCCGAAGGGCCTGTTTCCACGCTGTATCACTCGATGACTCTATGGAGATGGGACAGGTTGGTCGGTATGGGCAAGTTGGGCCGAAAGGCCTGTTTCCACACTGTATCGCTCTATGAACAGCAAATAATGGCAGACAGAAGTCCCACGATCTCCCATTTCCTGCCTTGTGAAATCCGGAGCTGTTTTTTGATTTATAAAACGTACTTTTATTTTTTGGCTCTGGGTCAATAGGTTTAATGTTTGTTGGTGTTTGAGGGCTGAGAGGTGTGTGACAGGTTGGATAGAACATGTTACATGTTCCCTCCCTGGGAGGCTGGACGCCTTGAGTATAACGTTGGGATCCAAAGTAAGAATGATAAATAGCGGTGGATGTTATCCAGTAATTGTTCCACAATATGCTACTACGTCCTGAGTCAATTCTTATTTTCATTGTAACTCTGACTAACCATCTGCAGTTCCAAGCCACAGCCATTCCTGAAATGTTACATTAGGAAACCAAAACGACTGTCCAAATTGCAGACTGGAAATTGGAAGGTGGCGTTGCAGGGATATCGCGGCACGGTGGCAAAAAAGCGGGCGCGTCGCTGCCTCACGGCGCTGGGGAAACCCGGGTCCGATCCTGACCACCGGTGCTGTCTGTACGGAGTTTGCACGTGCTCCCAAAAAAAGTCAAGTCAAACAAACTTTATTGTCATTTAGAAATACATTGATATATGCAGTTCCAAACGAAATTCCGTTGCATTTGGCTCCCTGTGCAACACGATAATTAACAGAAGGATAAACATGGATAAAATGTATAAAAAGGATAAAAGGATAAATAGACAATGGTGGCAGCCCATTACATGGCATTCAGGAGTCTGATGGCTCGTGGGAAGAAGCTGTTGCAGAACCTTGATGTTCTGCTCCTTATGCTGCGATATCTTTTGCCCGAGGGCAGCAGAGTGAACAGTCCGCGATGGAGATGTGTGGGGTCTTTTATAATACTGCTGGCCTTAGACACGCAACGTTTGGTCGCAATATCCCCGATTAAGGGGAGAGAGGTCCCGATGATTTTTTCCGCTGTCCTCACCGCTCTCTGCACGGACTTCCAGTCGGAGGCTCCACAGTCCCCAAACCAGACAGAGATACAGCTGGTCAGAATACTCTCTATGGTGCCCCTGTAGAAAGTGGTGAGGACGGGATGGGGGAGGTGAGCTCTTCTCATCCGGCGCAGAAAGTGCAACCGCTGCTGCGCTCTCTTAACAGTTGATGAGATGTTATTCGACCAGGTCAGACTGTTAGTGATCTGCACCCCCAGGAACTTAGTGCTACTGACCACCTCCACATCGCTGTCATTGATGTGAAGTGGTGTGAGACTGTGCCGGTTTTCCTGAAGTCGACGATGACCTCCTTTGTTTTCTCGACATTCAGAATCAGGTTGTTCGTATTGCACCAGTCCACCAGTTGTTTCACCTCCTCCCTGTAAGCCAGCTCATTCTCATAGGTTTTCTCCGGGTGCTCAATGTTTCCTCCCATACTCCAAAGCCATAGAAACGTTGACAAATAGGTGCAGGAGAAGGCCACTCGGCCCTTGGAGCCAGCACCGCCATTCACTATGATCGTGGCTGATCATCCACAATCAGTACCCCGTTCCTGCTTTTTCCCCCATATCCCCTGACTCCGCTAGCCCTTAGCACGATAATCTAACTCTCTAGTACAGGTTTGTTGGTTCATTGGCTTCAGTAAAAAATTCCCTAGTGTGTAGGGTAAGGACATTATTGCCATAGAGGGAG
>OY740784.1:119787477-119844612 GCA_963514005.1 Raja brachyura
CCTTCCTGTTTTTGCTACCAACGTGGATAACCTCACATTTATCCACATTAAACTTCATCTGCCATGCATCTGCCCACTCCCCCAACCTGTTCAAGTCACCCTGCATTTCATTTTGGAGTCACGTGAGTGACTTCGTGAAGAGCCCGCCGGCGCGCATGCTCGACATATCGTCGCACCGCGTTGCTGCGACGGCTGGCGGTGGAGCGCGCTCCTCGCCAGCCCTTCCTAAGGGAACCACTGAGGTAAGTATCCTACCTTAAGTTGGTGGTCCTTGTTGTATTGATTTGTTTCTTGCAGCAAGGACATGGATGGGAGTTCCAAGGGCCGGAGAACGTCTGGAAGAGGTCGCCGGTCAGCAGTCCCAAAGCCATTGATATCGGCGGTGCCTGCAGCGCAGGCCGGGACTCGGGCGGGAATGTCGGTAAGCCCTGTGTTTACAGGTCCGGATCCACCAGCACACCACAGTTCGGAGGAGTTCGACGAGGAGGAGTGTGGTGTGCCGCCAGAGCAGGAGGACCCTGCCATGGCAGTCAGGTCGTCAGCAGGCTTGGTGGCGACCTCGAGCAGAAGGGTGCGTACAGCTGCACGGCCCTTTTCACCCAGCCCTCCGAGTAGGGGAAGGGCAGGAGCCCGGAAGTCTAACCCTGTCGGGGCTAAGGCTTTGCCTGCCGCCGAGGAGTGGTCAGGTTCCAGGGCGGGACCCGGGGCGGCTGTGAGGTCCAGTCGACGCCCCCCAACTCTCGACGCCGGGACGGGTCGGTTGGGTCGGGTCTCGTCACGGTCGCCAAGCCCCCCATGGATGGGTGGGCGAGACCATGCGTCGGCGAGGTCCACGATGTGGGCAGCCGGCAAGCCCGCGCGGGCATCAGGTATCCAGGCTGCGGCTGGTGCCGACACTACGCCGCAAGTGCCCTTAGTGGCAGCGGCTTCAGCTCCCGCTAAACGGAGGCGGTTGAACACGCCCGCGCGGGAATCGCGCAGTTTCGCTTCGGCGGCTGTTAGCGACGACTACCGGCACCGGGTGGGCCTCGATGAGGTGCGGGCCAATGATAGGGGCCCCGGCCAATTTTCAGAGCCGGAGGACTCCGACCACCTGAGTGTTCAGGGTGAAGGGCGTATTGACCGTATGGAGCGGCTGCTGGAGCTCCTGCTTCATGGTCAACAGCAGCAAGCATCCAGCAGCGACAGGCACAGGGCTGTTTCACCAACTTCCTCCATCAGCCTGGAGCAGCAGGATGAGGAGGTTTTGGTCGATCCCATCCCACCTCCGTCCGATTTACCAGCGGAGGGCCTTCTCGATGTGGCCACTAAGTTCGCGGCCCCACACTCGTCTGGGCTTCCCCTGAACTCGAAATTGGCAGCCACGGTGGACTTCCTCAACAACCATCAGCTCCAGGAAGAAGTTCTCATTCAAGCCATGAGCCGTCACAAGGCTCCATCCAACTGCAACTCCCTCAACGTGCCTGTGGTCAATACGCCGATATGGGGCAACATCAGTGCGGCTATCCGTCAACAGGAGCTGAAAATTCAGCGGATCCTGAAGCTCCTCACAGCCGGTATTACCGCCTTTGTGCGGTCGGTTGATGGGGATGAATTAAATTTGGACCAGGAGGATGCTCTGGCTCTATTGTTAGCAACTCAACATGAGATCAATGGGTTTCGCAAAAGCAGCATCCGCCCGGCGCTCAACCCTAAGTTTGCAGGGTTGTGCAAACCACCGCCGCCGCCGCCGCCCCGTCAGCTCTTTGGAGAAGATCTCTCTAAGAGGGTCAAAGAGCTTGACGAACAAGCCAAAACGGTGGGACTCATGCGCTGTCACAGTGCCCCCACGCCGTCGGGCTCGAAAGCTCCGCTTGTTCGGCCACGAGGGTCTGCCAGCACCTCTACAAGGACCTACCCTCCAGCTCCACCCCGTTACCAACAGCCCCAGCACCAGGGGGCTTTTTTAGGACAAGGTCGGCAGAAACCCTGGTGGAAGATGAGGACGCCGCGCCCTCGAGCCAACCCAGCACCTGCACGTCCACCTACACGTGTCAAGGACCGCCGGTAACCACGGAGGTGAGGCGGTCTGGTTCTCTCTTTTCTCTTTGTCTAACCTCACATGTTGGTGGGCACCTTCGGTTCTTTTTGGGTGCATGGGGTGATATTACTGGTGATGAGTATGTGTTAAGAAATGTTCAGGGTTATAGCATTGAGTTTCTTAATGGGGACATTCCTCCATCCCAGCACAGGCCTGGTCGAACATTTAAATTGTCTGCTGCAGAACAGGCAGCAGGCTCTAAGGAAATTTTGAGGCTAGAACAGAAGGGAGTGATAGAGAAAACGGTTCATGAGCCCGTTGAATTTGTTTCCAATATATTCACTCGGCCCAAGAAGGATGGAGGCTGTCGAGTCATCATTGACCTGACTAGTTTAAATACTTTTGTAACATATACTCATTTCAAAATGGACACTTTTGAAACAGCCAAATCATTGATTTCACATGGTTGCTTTATGGCATGCATTGATTTACAAGATGCGTACTATACTGTATCCATTCAAAAATATTATAGGAGGTTTCTGAAATTTATCTGGATGGGTCAACTCTGGCAATATAGGGCTTTGCCAAATGGGCTTACCACAGCCCCTCGATTATTCACTAAATTGGTGAAGCCAATTATGGCTTGTTGACGACAACGACATCATATAGTAATGGCCTATTTAGATGATATCTTAATTGTGGGCCACACCCTGGAATTGGCTCAACAGAGTGTTGCAGCTGCTGTCAATTTATTTCAGCAGCTGGGGTTCATTGTCCATCCAGCCAAATCAAAGTTCTGCCCCTCCCAGGTAATTCATTATCTGGGGTTTACGGTGGACTCTATTCGCATGAGGGTCACCATACCAACTAATAAGGTTGAGGAGGTCACCCAGGTGTGTCAAGGTTTAATCAGCGCTGGTATACCATCGATTCGCCATACAGCTACAGTAATTGGCAAACTTGTAGCATTGTTTCCGGCAGCCCGATATGGGCCTTTGCATTATCAGAATTTGCAAAGGGCCAAGATCGCTGCGTTAAGACAGCACGCTGGTCATTATGATCGACCAATGCAGCTGCCGCCTGAAGCGAGGGATGAGTTACGATGGTGGGTGCGCCACATTAGTAACTCATTTAAGCCTATTATTGAGGCTAATCCGGTGGTATACTTGCAAACTGATGCGAGCTCTTATGGCTGGGGAGCTACGGATCATTACTCTAGTTGCGGGGGCAGATGGGATACCCTTGAGGCTACAATGTTGTTGTCACAAGGGATCAACTATTTGGAGCTCCTTGCAGCATTCCACGGACTTCGTGCTTATTGTTCCAAGGTTTTGGGGCACATGGCCGTCTCCAAATAGACAACACCACAGCGGTGGCATATTTAAACCATATGGGCGGTACCAGGTCAGTTTCGTGTGATAAATTGGCTAACTCAATTTGGCTCTGGTGTGTTCAAAGAGACATTGGATTTCAGCTACCTATTTGTCAGGTGAGCTTAATACTGTGGCGGACACCAGGTCACGCAAGTTTAATGACAATATTGAATGGATGTTGCATCCTGAAATTTTTGCCAAAGTCACAGCCAAATTTGGGAAACCAGATATTGACCTTTTTGCGTCACGGTTGAACCATCAGGTACCAACATACGTCTCGTGGGAACCAGATCCTGGGGCTATGGCGCTAGATGCATTCTCGCTGGACTGGGGGACTTGGTTTTTCTATGCATTCCCCCCGTTTTGCCTCATCAGTCGGGTATTACGAAAGATTCAGATGGATGCAGCCAAGGGCATCCTTATTATACCCGACTGGCCTACACAGCCGTGGTATCCGGTGGTCTTTGACATGCTCAGTGAGCCTTGGGTCCTTTTGAAGGGTTGCCCAGAATTGGTTACTCACCCTGTCTCAGGGGAGCCACATCCCTGCCATGGCTCTTTAAATTTGTTGGCTTGCAGGTTTTGAACAGGCCGTTAGCCCAATACGGCCTCTCAACTCGGACCATGGATACCATTGCGGCGTCGTGTCGAGAGTCAACAAGGCAAAGATACCGCTCACATATCAAGAAGTGGGAAGCCTTCTGCAGCCGCTCTCGCATCACGTACGATGCCGTGACTATAACCGACGTCCTGGAATTCCTCGCGGGGTTGCACCATGATGAACACTTAAGTTACAGTGCCATCAACAGCGCCAGGAGCGCGCTGTCATTCTACCTCACGATTGAGGTGGGATCCAACAGGCTAGAGTCCAGACTCATGCGGGGTATATTCAATATGAATCCGCCTACACCACGCTACAATATCACCTGGGATGTCAGGGACGTTTTAACTCTGCTCAGGACGTGGTCTCCCATGGAAGGGCTCCAGCTGGACAAACTCACCATGAAGCTGGTGATGTTACTAGCGCTGACTTCAGCTCAGAGGGTACCGACACTGCATAAACTACGTGTCGACAGAATGATGTCTACCCCTACAGAAGTAGTCTTCTTCGTTGATGAGCTACTAAAGCAGCATAGACCTGGGTGCACAGGGCTGCAGCTGAAGTTCCCGGCATACCCCGCAGATGCTAGGCTGTGTTTAGCCTCACATATCCGTCACTATGTCAAGGTGACGGCATGCATCAGAGGAATGGAGAGATACCTGCTTGTCACTCATAAGAGACCTCATCATCGAGTGACAGTCCAGACGATATCCAGGTGGCTTCGAGTCGTCTTGGGTAAGTCAGGTATCGACACTAATGTGTTCAAGTCTCATTCCACCAGGGCTGCATCGACGTCGGCGGCGATTGTCATGGAGGTGCCCATGGACCATATTCTCGCCACAGCAGGATGGGCTAATGAAGCTGTGTTTCAGCGATTTTATAACAAGCCTGTTGCTGCTCCTCTACAGTTCGCGGAAGCCGTGCTGAATGCAGGTCAAGAACGTGGAGGTGTCCCCGCATGAGGGGTTTTTGATTTGTTGTTAATAACTCTGCTCTTGTTTTGCAGTATGAACTATTGAGCAAGTTTGTTCCTCCCATCCATCCCTGGTAGTGGTGTGTCAGCATGGACGTGGTCCAGGGCGTGTAATCACAGAAGCTTTGAAGTCTTCACGAAGTCACTCACGTGACTCCGAAATGAAATAGTAAGATTGAACGAGAACTTACCAGTTCGAAGGTTGATCGTTATTTCATGAGGAGTCGCGGTGAGGGATTTCGTGCCCTCCACGCCCAACCCTCAATCACCTTCACCTGGTAATTTGAGTCTCTTTCATCTTACTATGCCAAGTCATTTCTGTTACTGGTTTCTGTGATTCCACACCGCTACTTTGAAGAATGTCGAGCATGCGCGCCGGCGGGCTCTTCACGAAATCCCTCACCGCGACTCCTCATGAAATAACGATCAACCTTCGAACTGGTAAGTTCTCGTTCAATCTTACTATTCTCATAGCATCCTCCTCACAGTTCACACTGCCACCCAGCTTTGTGTCATCTGCAAATTTGCTAATGTTACTTTGAATCCCTTCATCCAAATCAATGATGTATATTGTAAATAGCTGCGGTCGCAGCCATTCTGAAAGGGACCCGTTAATTCCTTCTCTTTGTGACAATATACAATAGACAATAGGTGCAGGAGTAGGCCATTCGGCCCTTCGAGCCAGCACCGCCATTCAATGTGATCACGGCTGATCATCCCCAATCTGTACCCCGTTCCTGCCTTCTCCCCATATCCCTAGACTCCGCTATCTTGAAGAGCTCTATCTAACTCCCTCTTGAAAGCATCCAGAGAATTGGCCTCCACCGCCCTCTGAGGCAGAGAATTCCACAGACTCACAACTCTCTGGGTGAAATAGTTTTTCCTCATCTCCCTTCTATATGGCCTACCCCTTATTCGTAAACTGTGGCCCCTGGTTCTGGACTCCCCCAACATCGGGAACATGTTTCCTGTCTCTAGCGTGTCCAATCCATTAATAATCGTATATATGTTTCAATAAGATCCCCTCTGGTCCTTCTAAATTCCAGAGTGTACAAGGCCAGCCGCTCCATTCTCTCAAACCTTACCAAACCTGAGCAAACTATTTGTTTTCAATTAAATTCTCGCTGGGCAGAATGATGTTGCAGTGGAACTGAATGCATTTATGCATCAGGGCGGGCACGGTGGCGCAGCGGTAGAGCTGCTGCCTCATGGCGCCAGAGGCCCCGGGTTCAAACCTGACAGACAAGCAGCCGTAAGTCAGGATCGAACCCGGGTCTGCGGCCACTTGAGGCAGCAGCTCTACTGCTGCCCTTGCCGAAGAGCCTGTTCCTGCGCTGTGTCGCTCTGTCTGCCATGACTGGATAGGAACGCTTTAGAGGGACGAGGGCCAAATGCTGACCCAAGGTTCAATAGTTGAATGGACTATATTCCCACGTCAAAAGAGTCAAAAAAGTTTATTGTCATGTGTCCCTGACAGGACAATGAAAATCTTTCTTTGCATAGCACAACAGAACATAGAAGGCATTGACTACAATTCTATACATAAATACACCCATGAATTAATACATTAATAAAGTGCAAATAACTGATGGAGGGATATTAATGTTCAGAGTTCCGAGCCAGGTTTAATAGCCTGGTGGCTGTGGGGAAGTAGCTATTCCTAAACCGGGTTGTTGCAGTCTTCAGGCTCCTGTACCTTCTACCCGAAGGTAGCAGGGAGATGAGTGTGTGGCCAGGGTGGTGTGGGTCCTTGATGATGCTGCCAGCCTTTGAGGCAGCGACTGTGATAAATCCCCTCGATGGAAGGAAGGTCAGAGCCGATGATGGACTGGGCAGTGTTTACTACTTTTTGTAGTCTTTTCCTCTCCAGGGCGCTCAAGTTGCCGAACCAAGCCACGATGCAAACAGTCAGCAAGCTCTCTACTGTGCACCTGTAGATGTTAGAGAGAGTCCTCCTTGACAGACCAACTCTCCGTAATCTTCTCAGGAAGTAGAGGCGCTGATGAGCTTTCTTAATAATTGCATCTGTGTTTTCGGACCAGGAAAGATCTTCACAGATGTGCACGCCCAGGAATTTGAAGCTCTTGACCCTTTCAACCATCGACCCATTGATATAAACAGGACTGTGGGTCCCCATCCTACTCCTTCCAAAGTCCACAATCAGTTCCTTGGTTTTGCTGGTGTTGAGGGCCAGGTTGTTGTGCTGGCACCATATGGACAGTCGCTCGATCTCTCTTCTATACTCGGACTCATCCCCATCAGTGATACGTCCCACAACAGTGGTGTCGTCAGCGAACTTGATGATGGAGTTCGCGCTATGACCAGCTACGCAGTCATGAGTATAGAGTGAGTACAGCAGGGGGCTGAGCACGCAGCCCTGAGGTGCTCCCGTGCTGATTGTTATCGAGGCTGACACATTTCCACCAATACGAACAGACTGTGGTCTGTGGATGAGGAAGTCGAGGATCCAATTGCAGAGGGATGCGCAGAGACCCAGTTCTGCGAGTTTGGTAACTAGCTTGGAGGGGATAATTGTGTTAAATGCCGAGCTGTAGTCAATGAATAGCAGCCTGACATAAGAGTTTTCGTTGTCCAAGTGGTCCAGAGCGGAGTGGAGAGCCAGCGAGATCGCGCCCACCGTTGATCTACGGTGTATCGGGTGAATTTCAGGGTACATTGAAACTCATTTGTGTATGCACCAAACCAGGTGTCAGATATTTTCAGAAAGCCTTTGACAAGGTGCCACACATGAGGCTGCGAAGGAAGATGAGAGCCCAGGGTATCAAAGGGCAGATACTAGCAGGGACATCAGGTTGGCTGGATGGCAGAAGGCAAAGAGTGGCAATAAAGGGGGCTTTATCTGGTTTGGCTGCCAATGACTAACGATCCCCAGGGCTCGGTGCTGGGGGCCGCTACTCTGCACGCTGTATATTAATGATTTGGACGAGGGGATTGAAGGCTTTGTGGCCAAGGTTGCAGATGATACAAAAATAGGTGGAGGGGCGGGTAGTGTAGAGAAAGCAGGGACTTGGACAGGTGGGAGAGTGGGCAAAGAAGTGGCAGATGGAATACAGTGTAGCAAAGTGCGGAGTCGTGCATTTTGGCAGCAGGAATAAAGGCGGAGACTATTTTCAAAACTGGGGGGAGAATCCAGATGTCGGAGGTGAAAAGGGACTTGGGAGCGCTGGTGCAGGATTCCCAAAAGCTAAATCTGCAAGTTGAATCTGTAGTAAAGAAAGCAAACTCAATGCTAGCATTTATTTCACGAGGGCTTGTATACAAAAACAGGGATGTAACGCTGAGGCTCTGTAAGGCGCTGGTCAGGCCACATTTGGAATACTGTGAGGAATTCTGGGCACCATATGTGAGGAAGGATGTGCCGGCTCTGGAGAGGGTCCAGAGGAGGTTTACGAGAACGATCCCAGGAATGAGTGGGTTAACGTACGATGAGCGTTTGTCGGCGCTGGGCAGTTTCCCATTCACTCATTCCTCCTCTCCAGAGATGCTGCCTGCCCCGCTGAGTTATTCCAACTTTTTTGTGTCTTACCTTAAATGTAAGGGGAGATCTGGGTGAGAATGTAACGAGGAGCTGACCCCGAGGGAGCTGTAAGCTCGTCGCCAAGGTTAAAGGGACCAAATTTAACGCAAAGAGAATTCTGGCAAGTGCGCTTTGACCCATTATTAATGAACCTCCTCAATTCTACCAGATCTCTTGCAGTCTCGCTACTGAGCGGCTGGTCGCTCTGTGCTTGTGTTCATCAGTTCATAGGTTTGTTGGGTTCGAGGAGCAGAAATAGGCCATTCGGCCCCATCAAGTCTACTCCACCATTCAACCATCAAGATCAGCCATGATTGAATGGCGGAGTAGACTAGATGGGCCGAATGGCCGAATTCTACTCCTAATGACCTTATGAATCATGGCTGATCTAGCTCTCCCTCCCAACACCCTTCTCCTGCCTTCTCCCCACAACCCTTGACACCCGTGCTGATCAAAAATCTATCTATCTCTGCCTTAAAAACATCCATTGGCTTGGCCTCCACAGCCGTCTGTGGCAAATAATTCCCCAGATTCACCACCCTCTGGCTGACTTCCTCCTCATCTTTAGAAAGCGAATGGTATGTTAGCTTTCATAGCAAAAGGATTTGAGTATAGGAGGTTCTACTTCAGTTGTACAGGGTCTTGGTGAGACCACACCTGGAGTATTACGTACAGTTCTGGTCTCCAAATCTGAGGAAGGACATTATTGCCATAGAGGGAGTGCAGAGAAGGTTCACCAGACTGATTCCTGGGATGTCAGGACTGTCTTATGAACAAAGACTGCATAGACTCGGTTTATACCCTCTAGAATTTAGGAGATTGAGAGGGGATCTTATAGAAACTTACAAGATTCTTAAGGGGTTGGACAGGCTAGATGCAGGAAGATTGTTCCCGATGTTGGGGAGGTCCAGGACAAGGGGTCACAGCTTAAGGATAAGGGGGAAATCTTTTAGGACCGAGATGAGAAAATCATTTTTCACACAGAGAGTGGTGAGTCTTCCCTCATCCTTCTAAACTCCAGCGAGTACAGGCCCAGCGCCGACAAACGCTGGTCATACGTTAACCCACTCGTTCCTGGGATCATTCTTGTAGACCTCCTCTGAACCCTCTCCAGAGCCAGCACATCCTTCCTCAGATATGGGGCCCAAAATTCCTCACAATATTCCAAATGTGGCCTGACCAGCGCCTTATAGAGCCTCAGCGTTACATCCCTGTTTTGTACACAAGCCCTCGTGAAATAAATGCTAGCATTGAGTTTGCTTTCTGTACTACGGATTCGACTTGCAGATTTAGCTTTTGGGAATCCTTCACCAGCGCTCCCAAAATTCTTAAGGGGTTGAACAGGCTAGATGCAGGAAGATTGTTCCCGATGTTGGGGAGGTCCAGGACAAGGGGTCACAGCTTAAGGATAAGGGGGAAATCCTTTAGGACCGAGATGAGAAGGACTTTTTCCACACAGAGAGTGGTGGGTCTCTGGAACTCTCTGCCACAGAAGGTAGTTGAGGCCAGTTCGTTGGCTATATTTAAGAGGGAGTTAGATGTGGCCCTTGTGGCTAAGGGGATCAGAGGGTATGGAGAGAAGGCAGGTACGGGATACTGAGTTGGATGATCAGCCATGATCGTATTGAATGGCGGTGCAGGCTCGAAGGGCCGAATGGCCTACTCCTGCACCTAATTCCTATGTTTCTATCTTGCTTCCTAAAAGAACGTCCTTTAATACTGAGGCTGCGACCTCTTGGCGTAGACTCTGCCACCAGTGGAAACATCCTCTCCGCATCCACTCTATCCAGGCCTTTTCACAATTCGGGTTGCGTAAGTCAATGCTGGAAAGAGTGTGCCATGAACTGGGAGCCATTCGCCTTGTCACCGTTTTGACGCAGTGCAGGAGGACCAAAGTGAAACCTCCAAAAGCAATGGCCTGGCCTAATGGCCTTATCATTAGTCGAGAGATAGTGACAGTTTGAGTTCACCAAATGTGCTGGGGCAACCTAAAGGAAAAAAATAGCAGCAAAAAGCAAGAGCTAAAGGTTAACTCTTACGATTCCTTTGTCTCGTGAATAAAACTGTATACATTTTGGACTGAAATTTTTGGAATTTTCACAAAACTATTTAACACAAAATTCAACCCCAATACAGAACTGATTATCTTTGGGTCGATGGAAGAGGGAAGTAAACTAACTATATTCCAAGAAGCTTTTCTTAATTCCGGTCTAATAACAGCAAAAAACACTTATACTCAAATTTTGGAAAAACGCACCCACGCCAACATTCAAAATAGAAACATAGAAACATAGAAAATAGGTGCAGGAGTAGGCCATTCGGCCCTTCGAGCCTGCACCGCCATTCAATGTGATCATGGCTGATCATCCAACTCAGTATCCCGTACCTGCCTTCTCTCCATACCCCCTGATCCCTTTAGCCACAAGGGCCACATCTAACGCCCTCTTAAATATAGCCAATGAACTGGCCTCAACTACCTTCTGTGGCAGAGAATAGTAAGATTGAACGAGAACTTACCAGTTCGAAGGTTGATCTTTATTTTATGAGGAGTCGAAGTGAGGGATTTCGTGAAGAGCCCGCCGGCGCGCATGCTCGACATACTTCAAAGTAGCGGCGTTGAATCACAGAACCAACAATAGAAATGACTTTGCATAGTATGATTGAATTGACTAAGATTACCAGATGAAGGTGATTGAGGGTTGGGCGAGGAGGGCACGAAATCCCTCACTTCGACTCCTCATAAAATAAAGATCAACCTTCGAACTGGTAAGTTCTCGTTCAATCTTACTATTTCATTTCGGAGTCACGTGAGTGACTTCGTGAAGACTTCAAAGCTTCTGTGATTACACGCCCTGGACCACGTCCATGCTGACACACCACTACCAGGGATGGATGGGAGGAACAAACTTGCTCAATAGTTCATACTGCAAAACAAGAGCATATTTATTAATAACAAATCAAAAACCCCTCATGCGGGGACATCTCCACGTTCTTGACCTGCATTCAGCACGGCTTCTGCGAACTGTAGAGGAGCAGCAACAGGCTTGTAATAAAAACGCTCGAACACAGCTTCATTCGCCCATCCTGCTGTGGCGAGAATTTGGTCCATGGGCACCTCCATGACCCTCGCCGCTGACGTCGATGCAGCCCTGGTGGAATGAGACTGGAACACATTAGTGTCGATACCTGACTTACCCAAGACGACTCGAAGCCACCTGGATATCGTCTGGACTGTCACTCGATGATGAGGTCTCTTATGAGTGACAAGCAGGTATCTCTCCATTCCTCTGATGCGTGCCGTCACCTTGACATAGTGGCGGATATGTGAGGCTAAACATAGCCTAGCATCTGCGGGGTATGCCGGGAACTTCAGCTGCAGCCCTGTGCACCCAGGTCTATGCTGCTTTAGTAGCTCGTCAATGAAAAAGACTACTTCTGTAGGGGTAGATGTCATTCTGTCGACACGAAGTTTGTGTAGTGGCTGTATCCTCTGAGCTGAAGTCAGCGCTAGTAACATCACCAGCTTCATGGTGAGTTTGTCCAGTTGGAGCCCTTCCATGGGAGACCACGTCCTGAGCAGGGTTAATATGTCCCTGACATCCCAGGTGATATTATAGCGTGGTGTAGGCGGATTCATATTGAATATACCCCGCATGAGTCTGGACACTAGCCTGTTGGATCCTACCCCAATCTTGAGGTAGAATGATAGCGCACTTCTGGCGCTGTTGATGGCACTGTAACTTAAGTGTTCATCATGGTGCAACCCCGCGAGGAATTCCAGGACGTCGGTTATTGTCACGTCATCGTACGTGATGCAAGAGCGGCTGCAGTAGGCTTCCCACTTCTTAATATGCGAGCGGTATCTTCGCCTTGTGGACTCTCGACACGACGCCCCGATGGTATCCATGGTCCGAGCCGAGAGGCCGTATTGGACTAACGGCCTGTTCAGAACCTGCAAGCCAACAAATTTAAATAGCCATGGCAGGGATGTGGCTCCCCTGAGACAGGGTGAGTAACCAATTGTGGGCAACCCTTCAAAAGGACCCAAGGTTCGTTGAGCATGTCAAAGACCACCGGATACCAAGGCTGTGTGGGCCAGTCGGGTATAATAAGGATGCCCTTGGCAGCATCTGCCTGAATCTTTCGCAATACCCGACTGATGAGGCAAAACGGGGGGGAAGGCGTAGAAAAACCACTTCCCCCAGTCCAGCGAGAATGCATCTAGCGCTATTGCCCCAGGATCTGGTTCCCATGAAACGTAGGCTGGTACCTGATGGTTCAACCGTGACGCAAAGAGGTCAATGTCCGGTTTACCAAATTTGGCTGTGACTTGAGAAAAAATCTCAGGATGCAACATCCATTCGATGTTGTCATTAAATTTGCGTGACCTGGTGTCCGCCACAGTATTAAGCTCACCTGGCAAATAGGTAGCTGAAATCCAAATGTCTCTTTGAACACACCAGAGCCAAATTGAGTTAGCCAATCTGTCACACGAAACTGACCTGGTACCACCCATATGGTTTAAATATGCCACAGCTGTGGTGTTGTCTACTTGGAGACGGACGTGTGCTCCAACAAGCTTGGAACAATATGCACGAAGTCCGTGGAATGCTGCCAGCAACTCCAAATAGTTAATCCCTTGAGTCAACAACATCGATGCCTCAAGGGTGTCCCATCTGCCCCCACAACTAGAGCAATTATCAGTAGCTCCCCAGCCATTGGAGCTTGCATCAGTCTGTAAATATACCACCGGATTAGCCTCCCTAACAGGCTTAAATGAGTTGCTAATGTGACACACCCACCATTGCAACTCAGTTATCGCTTCGGACGGCAGCTGCATTGATCGATCGTAATGACCAGCGTTCCGTTTTAACGCAATAATTTTAGCTCTTTGCAAATTCTGATAATGCAAAGGTCCATATCGTGCTGCCGGAAACAAAGCCACTAGCTTGCCAATTACTGTGGCTGTATGCCGAATCGATGGTATATTGGTGCCAATTAAATCTCTGCACACCTTAGTGACTTCCTCAATTTTGTTAATTGGTATAGTTATCCTCATGCTCATTGAGTTCACCGTGAACCCTAGGTAATTAATTACCTGGGCAGGGCAGAACTTCGATTTCTCTGGATGGACAATGAATCCTAATTGTTGAAATATATTGACAGCAGCTGCAACACCCTGTTCAGCCAATTGCAGGGTGTGGCCCACAATAAAGACATCATCTAAATAGGCCATAACTATATGATGTCGTTGTCTCAAATAAGCCATGATTGGCTTCACCAATTTAGTGAACAATCTAGGGGCTGTAGTGAGCCCATTAGGCAAAGCCTTATACTGCCAAAGTTGCCCCATCCAGATAAATTTCAAAAACCTTCTATCATATTTCTGGATGGATACTGAATAATATGCATCCCTCAAATCGATGCATGCCATAAAGCAACCGTGAGAAATCAATGACTTGGCTGTTTCAAACGTATCCATTTTAAAATGAGTATATGTTACAAACGTATTCAAACGGGTTAGATCAATAATGACACGACAGCCTCCATCCTTCTTAGGTCTAGTAAATAAGTTCGAAACAAACTCAATTGGCTCATGCACCGTTTTCTCAATCACCCCCTTCTGTTCCAGACTTAAAATTTCCTTATAACCTGCTGCCTGTTCTGCAGCAGACAATTTGAACGTACGACCAGGCATGTGCTGGGATGGAGGAATGTCGCCATTAATAAACTCAATTTTATGCCCCTGAATATTCTGCAACACATACTCATCACCAGTAAAATTACCCCATGCACCCAAAAACGACCGTAAACGACCACCAACATGGGAAGTTAAACAGAGAGAAAAAAGAGAACCAGACCCCCTCACCTCCGTGGTTACCGGCGGTCCTTGACACATGTGGGTGGCCGTGGAGGTGCTGGGTTGGCTTGAGGGCGCGGCGTCTTCGATTTCCATAAAGGTCTCTGCCGACCCTGTCCTAAAAAAGACCCTTGGTGCTGGTTCTGGTGCTGTTGTCGTTGTGGAGCTAGAGGGTGAGTCCTCGTCGAGGCACTGGCCGTCCCTCGTGAGCGAATGTATGGAGCTTTTGAGCCTGACGGTGTGGGGGCACTCTGAGAGCGCATGATCCCCACCGTTTTGGCTTGTTCGTCAAGCTCTTTGACTCTCTTCGAGAGGTCCTCACCAAAGAGCTGACGGGGCGGCGGCGGCGGCGGTGGTTTGCACAATCCTGCAAACTTCGGGTTGAGTGCTGGGCGGATGCTGTTTTTGCGAAACCCGTTGATTTCGTGCTGGGTCGCGCACAATAAGGCCAGAGCATCTTCCTGGTCCAAATTCAGTTCGTCCCCGTCCACCGACCGCGCAAAGGCGGTAATACCGGCCGTGAGGAGTTTCAGGATCCGCTGCAATTTTAGCTCCTGTTGACGGATAGCCGCACTGATGTTGCCCCATATTGGCGTATTGACCACAGGCACGTTGAGGGAGTTGCAGTTTGATGGAGCCTTGTGACGGCTCATAGCCTTGATGAGGACTTCTTCCTGCAGCACCTGATTATTAAGAAAGTCCACTGTGGCTGCCAGCTTTGTATTTAGAGGAAGACCAGCCGTATGTGGGGCCGCGAATTTGGTCGCCACATCCAAGAGTTCCTCCGCTGGCACCTCCAACGGAGGTGGTACAGGCTCCACCAGAACCTCCTCCTCCTGCTGCTCCAGGCTGATAGTAGATGTTGGTGAAGACGCCCTGTGCCTGTTGCTGCCCTGCTGATGTTGACGTTGAAGCAGGAGCTCCAGCAGCCGCTCCATACGGTCAATACGCCCTTCACCCTGAACACTTAGGTGGTCAGAGTCCTCCGGCTCTGAAAAGAAACCGGGCTCCTGTCATCGGCCCGCACCTCGTCGAGGCCCTGCCGGTGCCGGTAGTTGTCGCTAACAGCCGCCGAAGCGAAACTGCGCGATTCCTGCGCGGGCGTGTTCAACCGCCTCCGTTTAGCGGGAGCTGAAGCCGCTGCCACTAAGGGCACTTGCGGCGAGGTGTCGGCACCAGCCGAAGCATGGCTGCCTGGGGCCCGCGCAGTCTTGCCGGCTGCCCACATCGTGGACGTTGCCGACGCATGGTCTCGCCCACCCATCCATGGGGGGCTCGGCGACCGTGACGAGACCCGACTCGACCGACCCGTCCCGGCATCGAGAGTCGGGGTGTGCCGGCTGGACCTCACAGCCGCCCCGGGTCTCGCCCTGGAACCTGACCGCTCCTCCGCGGCAGGCAATGCCTTAGCCCTGACAGGGTTAGGCTTCTGGGCTCCTGCCCTCCCCCTTCTCGGAGGGCTGAGTGGAACAGGCCGTGCAACGGCACGTGCCCTGCTCGAGGCCGCCAGCGAGCCCGCTGACGACCTGACTGCCATGGCAGGGTCCCCCTGCTCTGGCGGCACACCACACTCCTCCTCGTCGAACTCCTCCGAGCTGTGGTGTGCTGGCGGATCTGGACCTGTGAACACAGGGCTTACCCACATCTCCGCCTGAGTCCCGGCCTGCGCTGCAGGTACTGCCGATGGTAACGGCCCCGGAACTGTTGACCGGCGAACTTGTCCTGACGTCCTCCGGCCCTTCGAACTCCCATCCATGTCCTTGCTGCAAGACATAATCAGACAACAAGGACCACCAACTAAAGGTAGAATACTTACCTCCGTCTCACGTGACTCCGAAATGAAATTCCAGAGACTCATCACTCTCTGTGTAAAGAATGTTTTCCTCATTTCGGTCCTAAAGGAATTCCCCCTTATCCTTAGACTGTGACCCCTTGTTCTGGACTCCCCCAACATCGGGAACAATCTTCCAGCATCTAGCTTGTCCAACCCCTTAAGAATTTTGTAAGTTTCTATAAGATCCCCCCTCAATCTTCTAAATTCCAGCTAGTACAAGCCGAGTCTATCCAGTCTTTCCTCATATGAAAGTCCTGACATCCCAGGAATCAGTCTGGTGAATCTTCTCTGTACCCCCTCTATGGCAAGGATGTCTTTCTTCAGATTTGGAGACCAAAACTGTACGCAATACTCCAGGTGTGGCCTCACCAAAACCCTGTACAACTGCAGTAGAACCTCCCTGCTCCTATACTCAAATCCTTTTGCTATGAATGCTAACGTACCATTCGCTTTCTTCACTGCCTGCTGCACCTGCATGCCTACTTTCAATGACTGGTGTACCATGACACCCAGGTCTCGTTGCATCTCCCCCTTTCCTAATCTGCCACCATTCAGATAATAGTCTACCCTCATGTTTTTGCCATGAGGATGTCAAATCTGTCTGAAACGCTTCATCTTGAAGAAATGAGATTTCTCCTACTAGGCAAAGTAGACCAATTCTCAAAGACTTGGTCTCCTTTTATCAACTTTTTGCAAGCATATGGCGCAACATAACATGACCTCAGAAATTAAATGGTTTAGAACTGGGTGACGGATGGGCAAAAATACGAAATAGGTAGATCTCTCCTAATCTCTCTTTACTTTGCTCTCTCCTTCTATTTCAATCTTTTCAGCTTCTCATCTCTGTCCTTTATTTCTTTCGCTATCTGTTCCTACTCGCTTGTCTATCTATTCCGACACTCTTTATTTCTTGTTCCTCCCACTGTTATTTTATTATTAAATCAAAAGTACGAAGTTGTACAAGAATGGGAATATGTATGTATGTATGTATTAGGTACTCAAGTACCACACTATTGTACTTACTTCTAACACAAATAAACAAAACAAAATGGCCACCATCGGGGAAACGTGTCTGAAGAAATGTCTCGGCCCAAAATGCCACCTAGTTCGGGAAGGAGCTGCAGACGTGCAGGGAATTAACTGCAGGTGCTGGTTTAAACCGAAGACAGACACCAAATGCTGGAGTCATCTCAGCAGCATCTCTGGTGGGAGGGAATGGGTGACGTTTCAGGTCACACCCTTCTTCAGGCCGAGAGTTAGGGGTGAGGGAGATACATAGATAAGGAACTATGGTCCACCGATCACCTGTTGCTCACTGACTCTACCTTATTCCACCAAGTTTTTTCAGCTTCTAGCCACATAAAACTAGTGTGAACAGGTGGTTGATGGTCAGCGTGGAGTCGACGGGCCGAAGGGCCTGTTTCCCTGCTGTGCACCTTTCTTGTCCACTCCCGACACGCACGGGGCAATTTGGCAAGACCCAGACCATCGCACAAACCAACCTCCCTTCGATTGACCTCACCATCTCTATTGCAGGTGATACACTCCTGACCGACATCCACTACAAACCAACTGACTCCCACAGCTACCTGGACTACTCTTCCTCCCACCCTGCTTCCTGTAAGGACTCCATCCCCTATTCCCAATTCCTCCGTCTACGCCGCATCTGCTCCCAGGATGACGTGTTCCACACCAGGTCATCGCAAATGTCCTCGTTCTTCAGAGAACGGGGTTTCCCCTCCCCCACTATAGATGAGGCTCGCACCAGGGTCTCCTCCATACCCCGCAACACTGCCTTCTCTCCCCATTCCCCCACTCGCAACAAGGGCAGAGTCCCCCTGGTCCTCACCTTTCACCCCACCAGCCGGCGCATACAACAGATAGTCCTCCGCCAGTTTCGCCACCTCCAACGTGACCCCTCCACTCGCCACATCTTCCCATCTCCCCCCCGTGTCTGCCTTCCGCAAAGACCGCTCCCTCCGCAACTCCCTTGTCAATTCTTCCCTTCCCTCCCACTCCACCCCTTCCCCGGGCACTTTCCCTTGCAACCGCAAGAGATGCTACACTTGTCCCTTCACCTCCCCCATCCACTCCTTTCAGGGACCCAAGCAGTCCTTCCAGGTCCGACAGAGGTTCACCTGCACCTCCTCCAACCTCAACTACTGCATCCATTGCTCCAGATGCCAGCTGATCTACATCGGTGAGACCAAGCGGAGGCTGGGCGATCGTTTCGCCGAACACCTCCGCTCGGTCCGCAATAACCAACCCGACCTCCCGGTGGCTCAGCACTTCAACTCCCCCTCCCATTCCGTATCCGACCTCTCGGTCCTGGGCCTCCTCCACGGCCAGAGTGAGCAACACCGCAAGTTGGAGGAACAGCACCTCATATTCCGCTTGGGGAGTCTGCATCCTCTGGGCTTAAACATTGAATTTTCTCAATTCTGTTAACCCAGGCTGCCCCCTCCCCCTCCCCACCTCTCCCTCAGCCCTCGGGCCCTGGCATTCCTTCTCTCTCTATCTCCCCCCCCCCCCCCCCCGCCGCAGCCGCACTAGCTTCTCATTTTCACACCACAAACAGCTTACAATGGCCTGTTTCCATTTTTGCATATCTTTCATTCATTGTTCTTTATCTCTCCACATCACCGTCTATATCTCTCGTTTCCCTGATCCCTGACCAGTCTGAAGAAGGGTCTCGACCCAAAACGTCACCTATCTCCTTCGCTCCTTAGATGCTGCTGCACCCGCTGAGTTTCTCCAGCTTTTTGTGTAACCCTCCCTTCCATTGACTCCATCTACACCTCATGCTGCCTCGGCAAGGCCAGCAGCATCATCAAGCACCAGTCGCACCCCGGCCACTCCCTCTTCTCCCCTCTCCCATTGGGTAAACGGTACAGAAGTGTGAAAACGCACACCTCCAGATTCAGGGACAGTTTCTTCCCAGCTGTTATCAGGCAACTGAACCATCCTACCACAACCAGAGAGCGGTCCTGAACTACTATCTGTGTAAGAAGGAACTGCAGGTGCGGGTTTAAACCGAAAATAGACACAAAAAGCTGGAGTAACTCAGCGGGACAGGCAGCATCTCGGGAGAGAAGGAATGGGCGACGTTTCGGGTCGAGACCCTACAAACCCCGTGCAGACAAGCGCCCGTAGTCGGGATCGAACCAGGGTCTCCGGTGCTGTAAGACCTCTGCACCACCGTGCCTCCCTAGTTGGTGTAGGTTGGTGTACAGGGTGATCGCTGGCCGGCACGGACTCCATGGCCTGTTTCAGCACAATCTAAAGTCCAAAGTAAAACATTGCCTCATCCTTCTCTCCAGAGATGCTGCCTGTCCCGCTGAGTTACTCCAGCACTTTGTGTCTATCGTTGGTGCAAACCAGCATCTGCAGTTCCTTTTTTAAAAATGTTATCCTGTTAACATGTTTGTGACCCGGGTCCCTGGCGCTGTGAGGCAGCGACTCTACCGCTGCGCCACCGTGACCGCCATCTTCCCGCGGTCACGGGGAGAACACGCAAACTCCACGCACAGCCAGCAGCCGAGGTCAGGATCGGACCGGGGGCCTCCGGCGCCGCGAGGTGGCGGCTCCACCCGCTGCGCCAACGGTGGCGCCTGGAGGTTTGGAGACGAGAAGAGACGGAGGAACGGGCCTGTCGCACTTGGGCGTCATTTACGCGACATCATGTACGCGTCACGAGGCACGACGCGTGCATGGTGCGTGGTGACGTAGGCGGTCGCGCGCGGTCGCCCCAGGATTTTGGGATGTACAAAATCTTCGCACGCCTCCTGCGTGACGTGCCAAAGTGGGACAGGCCCCGATGCGGCTGGTCAGTGCCTGGTGTAGAGCAACAGACTGGATGATCGAGTTTCGAGCCTTTTCCTATTCCTAAAATAAACGTGCTGTTCTGGAGAGCTAAGCCAGTTTGTATTGGCTGACCAACTTTTCACCTCTTTAATCCTAGAAGGAGCATTCAATTTTTAAACCTGTCAAGGTTTGGTGAGGGGATATGAACTACATTCCACACCATCTTAGACTGAAAAACGCACAGGCTTCCCATTTGTTCCATCGTTTTGCAGTTTGATATTCATATTCTGCTGCAGTTGAGAGTCCACCAGCCTAGAGGCCGAGCTGACTCCAGCTACCACGGACAGCTTCGTCGAGTAGGGAAGGAACTGCAGACGCTGGTTTACACCGGAGATAGACGCAAAATGCCGGCGTGGTTTGGCGGGAGAGGCAACGTCTACAGAGAGGAGGGACGGGTGGCGGTCCCGGGGGCGAGACCCCTCTTCAGACTGACTGCCTGGGGGCGAGGGAGACGGGAGATGTGGCAGGGTAAAGGGCCTGTCCCACCAGCATGCAATTCTATGCGATTAGCGCGACCTAACGTGGTCGCTTGAGCCGTCCGGCGTCGCGGGGCAGGTCCCACTTCGATCGCCGGAGCCGTGCGGAATTGTGCGGAGTTCGTCCCGAGTTCGTCCCGACACCGCGCGGGGCTCCGAAAAACCGACTATGTCCAAAAATTCCGCGCGGCAACGGCTTGTCGGCTCGCAGTCGCCCCGACATTTACACACCGCCCCGACATCGTGCCTCCGTGAACCTATTTGTAAGTGCCTCCGTGACCCTCTATGTGTGTGGCTCCGTGGCCCTGTGTGTGTGTGTGCCTCGGTGCCCCTCTCTCTGTGCCCCTCTAAGTCCTGGCGAACTTACCTTAGACTTCGCTCCAAGTTCGCCTCACTTTGCGCCGCGTTGCGCCACTCACCCGACCTCCGCGCGGCCCCTGCTGCCGCTTTAATTGCGCTTGCCGCATGCAGGCGCATGCTAGTGGGAACAGCCCTGTACAGGGGATCACCCGACCTCCGCGCGGCCCCCGCTGCCGGTTTGATCGCGTTCATCGCATAGAGTTGCATGCTGGTGGGACAGGCCCTTTAGGGTGTGAAGCGGGAGATCAAAGAGGCACGCAGCTCAAGGGAAATGCGGGATTTTGTTGAAATGTCATCATTGCGCTGGCTTCAGGTGTATCCACGACATGAGTCACCAGTGACGAGCGCAGTCCCAAACATGTTAACAGGATAACATTTTTAAAAAAGGAACTGCAGATGCTGGTTTGCACCAACGATAGACACAAAGTGCTGGAGTAACTCAGCGGGACAGGCAGCATCTCTGGAGAATAGGACGAGGCGATGTTTTACTTTGGACTTTAGATTGTGCTGAAACAGGCCATGGAGTCCGTGCCGGCCAGCGATCACCCTGTACACCAACCTACACCAACTAGGGATACAGCACCGGAGACCCTGGTTCGATCCCGACTACGGGCGCTGTCTGTACGTTCTCCCCGTGACCCGCGTGGGTTTTTTCTCCGAGATCTTCGGTTTCCTCCCGCACTCCAAAGGTGTACCGCTATGTCGGTAAATTGGCTTGGTGTAAATATCAAAAAATGTCCCCGCTGGGCGTAGGATAGTATTAGTGCGTGGGTTTCCACGTTGTATCTTTAAAACTGAAACTACTTAAAAATGAAAAACTCAGGGCAATTTTACAACGTACCAAATCCAATTAAACCCGCGCGTCTTTGGTGTGTAGGAGGAAACCGGAGCACCCGGAGAAAAACCACGGGGGTCACTGTTTAGTTTAGCTTGTTCTCACGTGGACCGAGGTAGAGTGAAAAGCTCTTTGTTGCGAGCTAACCACCAGACAGAAAGGCCGGACATGGTTGCAATCGAGCCGTCCGCAGTGTACAGGTACATTGACGCTGGAATAAGGTGTAAATTTTCCACGTTGCTACTTACGAAGAGCTCTATACCTGCACTCCTAGATCCCCCTACAATAGACAATAGACAATAGGTGCTGGAGTAGGCCATTCGGGCCTTCTGGCCAGCACCGCCATTCAATGTGATCATGGCTGATCATCCACAATCAGTACCCCATTCCTGCCTTCTCCCCATATTCCCTGACTCCGCTATCTTTAAGAGCCCTATCCAGCTCTTTCTTGAAAGCATCCAGAGAACCGGCCTCCACCCCCCTCTGAGGCAGAGAATTCCACAGACTCACAACTCACTGTGAGAAAAAGTGTTTCCTCGTCTCCGTTCTAAATGGCTTACCCCTTATTCTTAAACTGTGGCCTCTGGTTCTGGACTCCCCCCAACATCGGGAACATGTTTCCTGCCTCTAGCGTGTCCAAACCCTTAACAATCTTGTGTGTTTCAATGAGATCCCCTCTCAACTCCAGAGTGTACAAGCCCAGCCGCTCCATTCTCTCAGCATATGATAGTCCCGCCATCCCGGGAATTAACCTTGTAAACCTACGCTGCACTCCCTCAACAGCAAGATTGTGCTTCCTCGAACAATACAACACTGCTCAGGGCCTGCCATTCACGGTAAACGTCCTGCCTTAGTTTGACTTCCCAAATTGTAACACCTCGCATTTAACTGCATTAAACGTAGAGGGCTGTGGAGGCCAAGTCAATTGCTGTTTTTAAGGCAGCGATAAACAGGTTCTTGTTTAGTACCGGCGTCAGCGGTTACAATCACCCCATACACCTGCACCGTCCCACACACTAGGGACAACTTGGGCGGCACGGTGACGCAGCGGTAGATTTGCTGCCTTACAAATTCGAAGCGCTGGAGACCCGGGTTCGATCCTGACCACGGGCGCTGTCCGTACGGAGTTTGTACGTTCTCCCCGTGACCTGTGTGGGTTTTCTCCGAGATCTTCACTTTTCCACCCACACTCCAAAGGGCGTACCGGTTTGTGGATTAGTGGCTTGGTATAAATGTAAAAATGGTCCCCGTATTGTGCGTAGGGTGGTGTTAATAGAAACATAGAACATAGAAAAATAGGTGCAGGAGTAGGCCATTCGGCCCTTCGAGCCTGCACCACCATTCAATGTGATCATGGCTGATCATCCAACTCAGTATCCTGTACCTGCCTTCTCTCCATACCCCCTGATCCCTTTAGCCACAAGTGCCACATCTAACTCCCTCTTAAATATAGCCAATGAACTGGCCTCAACTACCTTCTGTGGCAGAGAATAGTAAGATTGAACGAGAACTTACCAGTTCGAAGGTTGATCTTTATTTTATGAGGAGTCGAAGTGAGGGATTTCGTGAAGAGCCCGCCGGCGCGCATGCTCGACATACTTCAAAGTAGCGGCGTGGAATCACAGAACCAACAATAGAAATGACTTCGCATAGTAAGATTGAAGTGACTAAGATTACCAGATGAAGGTGATTGAGGGTTGGGCGAGGAGGGCACAAAATCCCTCACTTCGACTCCTCATAAAATAAAGATCAACCTTCGAACTGGTAAGTTCTCGTTCAATCTTACTATTTCATTTCGGAGTCACGTGAGTGACTTCGTGAAGACTTCAAAGCTTCTGTGATTACACGCCCTGGACCACGTCCATGCTGACACACCACTACCAGGGATGGATGGGAGGAACAAACTTGCTCAATAGTTCATACTGCAAAACAAGAGCATATTTATGAATAACAAATCAAAAAAACCCTCATGCGGGGACATCTCCACGTTCTTGACCTGCATTCAGCACGGCTTCTGCGAACTGTAGAGGAGCAGCAACAGGCTTGTTATAAAAACGCTGGAACACAGCTTCATTAGCCCATCCTGCTGTGGCGAGAATTTGGTCCATAGGCACCTCCATAATCCTCGCCGCTGACGTCGATGCAGCCCTGGTGGAATGAGACTTGAACACATTAGTGTCGATACCTGACTTACCCAAGACGACTCGAAGCCACCTGGATATCGTCTGGACTGTCACTCGATGATGAGGTCTCTTATGAGTGACCAGCAGGTATCTCTCCATTCCTCTGATGCGTGCCGTCACCTTGACATAGTGGCGGATATGTGAGGCTAAACATAGCCTAGCATCTGCGGGGTATGCCGGGAACTTCAGCTGCAGCCCTGTGCACCCAGGTCTATGCTGCTTTAGTAGCTCGTCAATGAAAAAGACTACTTCTGTAGGGGTAGATGTCATTCTGTCGACACGAAGTTTGTGTAGTGTCTGTACCCTCTGAGCTGAAGTCAGCGCGAGTAACATCACCAGCTTCATGGTGAGTTGGTCCAGTTGGAGCCCTTCCATGGGGGACCACGTCCTGAGCAGGTTTAATACGTCCCTGACATCCCAGGTGATATTATAGCGTGGTGTAGGCGGATTCATATTGAATATACCCCGCATGAGTCTAGACACTAGCCTGTTGGATCCTACCTCAATATCGAGGTAGAATGAGAGCGCACTTCTGGCGCTGTTGATGGCACTGTAACTTAAGTGTTCATCATGGTGCAACCCCGCAAGGAATTCCAGGACGTCAGTTATTGTCACGTCATCGTACGTGATGCGAGAGCGGCTGCAGTAGGCTTCCCACTTCTTAATATGCGAGCGGTATCTTCGCCTTGTTGACTCTCGACACGACGCACCGATGGCATCCATGGTCCGAGCTGAGAGGCCGTATTGGACTAACGGCCTGTTCAGAACATGCAAGCCAACAAATTTAAATAGCCATGGCAGGGATGTGGCTCCCCTGAGACAGGGTGAGTAACCAATTGTGGGCAACCCTTCAAAAGGACCCAAGGTTCGTTGAGCATGTCAAAGACCACCGGATACCAAGACTGTGTGGGCCAGTCGGGTACAATAAGGATGCCCTTGGCAGCATCTGCCTGAATCTTACGCAATACCCGACTGATGAGGCAAAACGGGGGGAAGGCATAGAAAAACCAATTCCCCCAGTCCAGCGAGAATGCATCTAGCGCTATAGCCCCAGGATCTGGTTCCCATGAAACGTAGGTTGGTACCTGATGGTTCAACCGTGACGCAAAAAGGTCAATGTCCGGTTTACCAAATTTGGCTGTGACTTTAGCAAAAATCTCAGGATGCAACATCCATTCAATATTGTCATTAAATTTGCGTGACCTGGTGTCCGCCACAGTATTAAGCTTACCTGGCAAATAGGTAGCTGAAATCCAAATGTCTCTTTGAACACACCAGAGCCAAATTGAGTTAGCCAATTTGTCACACGAAACTGACCTGGTACCACCCATATGGTTTAAGTATGCCACTGCTGTGGTGTTGTCTATTTGGAGACGGACATGTGCTCCAACAAGCTTGGAACAATACGCACGAAGTCCGTGGAATGCTGCCAGCAACTCCAAATAGTTAATCCCTTGAGTCAACAACATCGTTGACTCAAGGGTGTCCCATCTGCCCCCACAACTAGAGCAATTATCCGTAGCTCCCCAGCCATTGGAGCTTGCATCAGTCTGTAAATATACCACCGGATTAGCCTCCCTGATAGGCTTGAATGAGCTCCTAATGTGGCACACCCACCATTGCAACTCATTTATCGCTTCGGACGGCAGCTGCATTGATCGATCATATTGACCAGCGTCCTGTTTTAATGCAGCAATTTTAGCTCTTTGCAAACTCTGATAATGCAAAGGTCCATATCGCGCTGCCGGAAACAAAGCTACAAGCTTACCAATTACTGTAGCTGTATGCCAAATCGATGGTATATTGGTGCGGATTAAACCTTAACACACCTGGGTAACCTCCTCAATCTTGTTAATTGGTATGGTAACCCTCATGCTCATAGAGTTCACCGTGAACCCTAGGTAATTAATCACCTGGGCAGGGCAGAACTTTGATTTCTCTGGATGGACAATAAACCCTAATTGTTGAAATATATTGACAGCAGCTGCAACTCCCTGTTCAGCCAATTCCAGGGTGTGGCCCACAATTAAGATATCATCTAAATAGGCCATAACTATATGATGTCGCTGTCTCAAATAAGCCATAATTGGTTTCACTAATTTAGTGAACAATCTAGGGGCTGTGGTGAGCCGATTAGGCAAAGCCTTGTACTGCCAGAGTTGCCCCATCCAGATGAATTTCAAAAACCTCCTGTCGTATTTCTGGATGGATACTGAATAGTATGCGTCTTTCAAATCGATGCATGCCATAAAGCAACCATGAGAAATCAATGATTTGGCTGTTTCAAACGTATCCATTTTAAAATGAGTATATGTTACAAAAGTATTCAAACGGGTTAGATCAATAATGACACGACAACCTCCATCCTTCTTAGGTCTGGTGAATATGTTCGAAACAAATTCAACTGGCTCATGCACCGCTTTCTCAATCACTCCCTTCTGTTCAAGCCTTAAAATTTCCTTGTAGCCTGCTGCCTGTTCTGCAGGAGATAATTTAAACGTTCGACCGGGCATGTGCTGGGATGGATATGTGCTGGGATTGCCAGTAATAAACTCAATTTTATGCCCCTGAATATTCTGCAACACATACTCGTCACCAGTAAAATTACCCCATGCACCCAAAAACAGCCGAAGGCGACCACCAACATGTGAAGTTAAACAAAGAGAAAAGAGAGAACCAGACCCCCTCAACCCCGTGGTTACCGGCGGTCCTTGACACGTGTGGGTGGACGTGGAGGTGCTGGGTTGGCTTGAGGGCGCGGCGTCTTCGTTTTCCACCAGGGTCTCTGCCGACCCTGTCCTACAAAAGACCCCTGGTGCTGGGTCTGATGTTGCTGTCGTTGTGGAGCTTGAGGGTGGGTCCTCGTCGAGGTACTAGCAGACCCTCGTGAGCTAATGTATGGAGCTTTTGAGCCTGACGGTGTGGGGGCACTCTGAGAGCGAATGATCCCCACCGTTTTGGCTTGTTCGTCAAGCTCTTTGACTCTCTTCGAGAGGTCCTCCCCAAAGAGTTGATGGGGCGGCGGCGGCGGCGGTGGTTTGCACAATCCTGCAAACTTCGGGTTGAGCGCTGGGCGGATGCTGTTTTTGCGAAACCCGTTGATTTCGTGCTGGGTCACGCACAGGAGGGCCAGAGCATCTTCCTGGTCCAAATTCAGTTCGTCCCCGTCCACCGACTGCGCAAAGGCGGTAATACCGGCCGTGAGGAGCTTCAGGATCCGCTGCAATTTTACCTCTTGTTGACGGATAGCCGCACTGATGTTGCCCCATATCGGCGTATTGACCACAGGCACGTTGAGGGAGTTGCAATTGGATGGAACCTTGTGATGGCTCATTGCCTGAATGAGGACTTCTTCCTGTAGTTGCTGGTTGTTAAGAAAGTCCACAGTGGCTGCCAGCTTTGCGTTTAAAGGAAGTCCAGATGAATGTGGGGCCACAAATTTGGTCGCCACATCCAGAAGATCCTCCGCTGGCACCTCCAACGGAGGTGGTATGGAATCCACCAAAACCTCCTCCTCCTGCTGCTCCAGGCTGATGGTAGAGGCTGGTGACGACGCCCTGTGCCTGTTGCTGCCCTGCTGTAGTTGATGTTGAAGCAGGAGCTCCAGCAGCCGCTCCATACGGTCAATACGCCCTTCACCCTGAACACTCAGGTGGTCGGAGTCCTCCGGCTCTGAAAAGAAAACCGGGCTCCTATCATCGGCCCGCACCTCATCGAGGCCCAGCCGGTGCCGGTAGTTGTCGCTAATAGCCGCCGAGGCGAAACTGCGCGATTCCCGCGCGGGCGTGTTCAACTGCCTCCATTTAGCGGGAGCTGAAGCCGCTGCCACTAAGGGCACTTGCGGCGTGGTGTCGGCACCAGCCGAAGCATGGCTGCCTGAAGCCCGCGCAGGCTTGCCGGCTGCCCACATCGTGGACTTTGCCGACGCATGGTCTCGCCCACCCATCCATGGGGGGCTTGGCGACCGTGACGAGACCCGACTCAACCGACCCGTCCCGGCGTCGAGAGTCGGGGTGTGCCGGCTGGACCTCACAGCCGCCCCGGGTCTCGCCCTGGAACCTGACCGCTCCTCCGCGATAGGCAATGCCTTAGCCCTAACAGGGTTAGGCTTCTGGGCTCCTGCCCTTCCCCTACTCGGAGGGCTGAGTGGAACAGGCCGTGCAGCCGCACGCACCCTGCTCGAGGTCGCCAGCGAGCCCACTGACGACCTGACTGCCATGGCAGGGTCCCCCTGCTCTGGCGGCACACCACACTCCTCCTCGTCGAACTCCTCCGAGCTGTGGTGTGCTGGCGGATCTGGACCTGTAATCACAGGGCTTACCCACATCTCCGCCTGAGTCCCGGCCTGCGTTGCAGGTACTGCCGATGGTAATGAAATTCCAGAGACTCACCACTCTCTGTGTAAAGAAGTTTTTCCTCATCTCGGTCCTAAAGGAATTCCCCCTTATCCTTAGACTGTGACCCCTTGTTCTGGACTCCCCCAACATCGGGAACAATCTTCCTGCATCTAGCTTGTCCAACCCCTTAAGAATTTTGTAAGTTTCTATAAGATCCCCCCTCAATCTTCTAAATCCCAGTGAGTACAAGCCGAATGAGCGGGGATCGCTGGTCGGCACGGACCCGGTGGGGCCGAAGGGCCTGTTTCAGCGCTGTACCTCTAAACTAAACGTACAGGTTAAATGGCTTGAGTTTGTATACTTGTTATAAGTCTTAATTGTCAATCGTGTGGGGTAGTGTTAGTGTACGGGGATCGCTGGTCGGTGCGGACTCGCTGGGCTGAAAGGCCTGTATCCGCGCTGAATCTCTGAACTAACCTTAACTAAACTAAATTACAATTTACCAAAGAGTGGTGGCTGTATGGAACGAGCTGCCAGTGGGATGGTAGAGGCGAGCACTGTCACAACATTGAAGAAATTAATTGCAAGGTGCATGAATAGGACAGGGTAAGGGGAATATGGACCAAACGCAGGCAGGTGGGACTGGTGTAGATGGGACATGTTGGCTGGCATGGGCAAGTGGGCTGAAGGGCACTTAATGGTGCTATTGATATTAACTGGAGTGCTCCCTATTTTGAAACAAGATTAATAAGTTGTCAAGGGCAGCTGTATCAATCCAGTCCTTGCTTTCAATTGAAACAGTTCATCTGGCTAGAACATAGAAGATAGAAGATAGAACAGTGTGTGTGATGAAGGGTCTCGACCCGAAAAGTCACCTATTCAATAGCCACTAGACAACAGGTGCAGGAGTAGGCCATTCGGCCCTTCGAGCCAGAACCGCCATTCAATGTGATCATGGCTGATCATCCCCAATCAGTACCCCGTTCCTGCCTTCTCCCCATATCCCCTGACTCCGCTATCTTCAACAGCCCTATCTAGCTCTCTCTTGAAAGTATCCAGAGAACCGGCCTCCAACGCCCTCTGAGGCAGAGAATTCCACAGACCCACCACTCTCTGTGAGAAAAAGTGTTTCCTCATCTCTGTTCTAAATGGCCAACCCCTTATTCTTAAACTGTGGCCCCTGGTTCTGGACTTCACCTCCTGGCTTACAGGGAGGAGGTGAAACAACTGGTGGACTGGTGCAATACGAACAACCTGATCCTGAATGTCGAAAAAACAAAGGAGGTCATCGTCGACTTC
Organism: Raja brachyura; assembly: GCA_963514005.1. The sequence goes on from OY740784.1 coordinate 119,817,031, forward strand.
AGGAAAAACCGGCACAGTCCCACACCACTTCACATCAACGACAGCGATGTGGAGGTGGTCAGTAGCACTAAGTTCCTGGGGGTGAAGATCACTAACAGCCTGACCTGGTCGAATAACATCTCATCAACTGTTAAGAGAGCGCAGCAGCGGTTGCACTTTCTGCACCGGATGAGAAGAGCTCACCTCCCCCATCCCATCCTCACCACTTTCTACAGGGGCACCATAGAGAGTATTCTGACCAGCTGTATCTCTGTCTGGTTTGGGGACTGTAAAGCCTCTGACTGGAAGTCCGTGCAGAGAGTGGTGAGGACAGCGGAAAAAATCATCGGGACCTCTCTCCCCTCGATCGGGGATATTGCGACCAAACGCTGCGTGTCGAAGGCCAGCAGTATTATAAAAGACCCCACACATCTCCATCACGGACTGTTCACTCTGCTGCCCTCGGGCAAAAGATATCGCAGCATAAGGAGCAGAACATCAAGGTTCTGCAACAGCTTCTTCCCACGAGCCGTCAGACTCCTGAATGCCATGTAATGGGCTGCCACCGTTGTCTATTTATCCTTTTTATCCTTTTTATACATTTTATCCATGTTTATCCTTCTGTTAATTTATCGTGTTGCACAGGGAGCCAAATGCAACGGAATTTCGTTTGGAACTGCATATATCGATGCATTTCTAAATGACAATAAAGTTTGTTTGACTTTGACTTTGACTTGGATCAGGAACATGTTTCCTGCCTCTAGCTTGTGCAAACCCTTAATAATCTTATATGTTTCAATGAGATCCCCTCTCATCCTTCTAAACTCCAGAGTGTACAGAGTATAAATTCCTTCTCACCACAGATGCTGCCTGTCCCGCTGAGTTACTCCAGCTTTTTGTGTCTATCTTCAGTGCAGCACGCGAAGAGGCCCTTTGGCCCACAATGTCTGTGCCAAACACGATGCCACCATCGATCTGCCTACACCTAACCCTTATCCCTCCGTTCCCTGCGTATCCAGCTGCCTTCTTCAATGTTGTTTGCAGGAATTTGCAGAGAGCAACCTCTTTTCTTGCAATAGCAGTCAGATTCATTAAGCATAGAAACAGGCCCTTTGGCCCAAATTAGAAGTTCATGAATTCAAGGTGACATGGGGTAGAATTAGGCCACTCAGCCCATCAAGTCTACTCCGCCATTCAATCATGGCTGCTCTATCTCTCCTGCCTAACCCGTCCCCTGCCTTCTCCCCATAACCCCTGACACCCGTACTAATCAAGAATCTATCTATCTCTGCCCTAAAAATATCGATTGACTTGGCCTCCACACCCTTCTGTGGCAATGAATTCCACAGATTCACCGCCCTCTGGCTAAAGAAGTCCTTTTATTATTGTCATGTGTACCGAGGTACAGTGAAAGGCTTTGTTTTGCATGCCGTTCAATCAAATTGGATAATACCAGACATAAATGCAATCGTCAAACTCCAGTACACTAGGTAGAGCAAAGGGGAAGAGCCAGAATGTAGAATATAGTTCTTTTTTTTAATATATATATTTTTTTATTAGAGTCGGTAAGCTAACACATATTATGAATGTAATATTTCATGATATACATAGATCATACATTATTAATATTATCAAATGAATCATTTTGTCTCTAATATTTTTTTTTTAAAAGAGAGAGAAACAGAGAGAAAAATAAAATATAAGTCAAAAAATAAATCATAAGGAATGGAAAAATTAACCATTAATACGTCATTGGCGATAAGATCAAGGAATATAGAATATAACTTTTCATCTAGTCCTGAGTCCAAGTTACAGATAGGGTTCCCCGCTGAACCGATCTACCCCTTTAAATAATCAATGAAAGAAGACCATACTCTAACGAAGACTTCTTGTATGTCCATTAGGGCAAATCTGATTCTTTCCAAAGAATATAGTTCTCAGCATTGTGGCGCACCAGTTCCAGATGTCCGCAGTGGGGTAGAGGTGAATCGGATAGTACCCTAGTTTACGAAAGGGCCTTTCTAAAGATACATCCTTTTATTGTAAGTCTATGGCCTCTGGCCCTAGACTCTCCCACTAGTGGAAACATCCTCTCCACATCCACTCTATCCAGGCCTTTCACTATTCGGTAAGTTTCAATGAGGTCCCCACTCATCCTTCTAAATTCCAGCAAGTGCAGGCCCAGTGCCGTCAAACGCTCAACAAATGTTCATAAGTAATTGGGTCATTCGGCCCATCAAATCTACTCCACCATTCAATCATGGCTGATCTATCTCTCCCACCTATCTATCTGATCTATGACTGATTATCTATCCCCATTTCATTTCGGAGTCACGTGAGTGACTTCGTGAAGAGCCCGCCGGCGCGCATGCTCGACATATCGTCGTACCGCGTTGCTGCGACGGCTGGCGGTGGAGCGCGCTCCTCGCCAGCCCTTCATAAGGGGCCACGGAGGTAAGTATCCTACCTTTAGTTGGTGGTCCTTGTTGTTGGTTATGTCTTGCACCAAGGACATGGATGGGAGTTCCAAGGGCCGGAGGACGTCAGGACGAGTTCGCCGGTCAACAGTTCCGGGGCCTTTACCATCGGCAGTACCTGCAACGCAGGCCGGGACTCAGGCGGAGATGTGGGTAAGCCCTGTGATTACAGGTCCAGATCCGCCAGCACACCACAGCTCGGAGGAGTTCGACGAGGAGGAGTGTGGTGTGCCGCAGAGCAGGGGGACCCTGCCATGGCAGTCAGGTCGTCAGCGGGCTCGCTGGCGACCTCGAGCAGGGTGCGTGCGGCTGCACGGCCTGTTCCACTCAGCCCTCCGAGTAGGGGAAGGGCAGGAGCCCAGAAGCCTAACCCTGCCAGGGCTAAGGCATTGCCTGACACGGAGGAGCGGTCAGGTTCCAGGGCGAGACCCGGGGCGGCTGTGAGGTCCAGCCGGCACACCCCGACTCTCGACGCCGGGACGGGTCGGTTGAGTCGGGTCTCGTCACGGTCGCCGAGCCCCCCATGGATGGGTGGGCGAGACCATGCGTCGGCAAGGTCCACGATGTGGGCAGCCGGCAAGCCTGCGCGGGCTTCAGGCAGCCATGCTTCGGCTGGTGCCGACACCACGCCGCACGTGCCCTTAGTGGCAGCGGCTTCAGCTCCCGCTAAACGGAGGCGGTTGAACACGCCCGCGCGGGAATCGGCGGCTGTTAGCGACAACTACCGGCACCGGCAGGGCCTCGATGAGGTGCGGGCCGATGATAGGAGCCCGGTTTTCTTTTCAGAGCCGGAGGACTCCGACCACCTGAGTGTTCAGGGTGAAGGGCGTATTGACCGTATGGAGCGGCTGCTGGAGCTCCTGCTTCAAAGTCAACAACAGCAGGGCAGCAACAGGCACAGGGCGTCGTCACCAGCCTCTACCATCAGCCTGGAGCAGCAGGAGGAGGAGGTTTTGGTGGATCCCATACCATCTCCGTTGGAGGTGCCAGCAGAGGATCTTCTGGATGTGGCGACCAAATTTGCGGCCCCACATTCATCTGGACTTCCTTTAAAAGCAAAGCTGGCAGCCACTGTGGACTTTCTTAACAACCAGCAACTACAGGAAGAAGTCCTCATTCAGGCAATGAGCCGTCACAAGGCTCCATCCAATTGCAACTCCCTCAACGTGCCTGTGGTCAATACGCCGATATGGGGCAACATCAGTGCGGCTATCCGTCAACAAGAGGTAAAATTGCAGCGGATCCTGAAGCTCCTCACGGCCGGTATTACCGCCTTTGCGCAGTCGGTGGACGGGGACGAACTGAATTTGGACCAGGAAGATGCTCTGGCCCTCCTGTGCGCGACCCAGCTCGAAATCAACGGGTTTCGCAAAACCAGCATCCGCCCAGCGCTCAATCCGAAGTTTGCAGGATTGTGCAAACCACCGCCGCCGCCCCCGCCCCGTCAGCTCTTTGGGGAGGACCTCTCGAAGAGAGTCAAAGAGCTTGACGGACAAGCCAAAACGGTGGGGATCATGCGCTCTCAGAGTGCCCCCGCACCGTCAGGCTCAAAGTCTCCATACATTCGATCACGAGGGTCTGCTAGTACCTCGACGAGGACCCACCCTCAAGCTCCACAACGACAGCAACATCAGACCCAGCACCAGGGGTCTTTTTTAGGACAGGATCGGCAGAGACCCTGGTGGAAAACGAAGACGCCGCGCCCTCAAGCCAACCCAGCACCTCCACGTCCACCCACGCGTGTCAAGGACCGCCGGTAACCATGGAGGTGAGGGGGTCTGGTTCTCTCTTTTCTCTTTGTTTAACTTCACATGTTGGTGGTCGCCTTCGGTTGTTTTTGGGTGCATGGGGTAATTTTACTGGTGACGAGTATGTGTTGCAGAATATTCAGGGGCATAAAATGGAGTTTATTAATGGCGACATTCCTCCATCCCAGCACATGCCCGCTTGAATGTTTAAATTATCTGCTGCAGAACAGGCAGCAGGCTACAAGGAACTTTTAAGTCTTCAGCAGAAGGGAGTGATTGAGAGAGCGGTGCATGAGCCAGTTGAATTTGTTTCGAATATATTCACCAGACCTAAGAAGGATGGAGGTTGTCGTGTCATTATTGATCTAACCCGTTTGAATACTTTTGTAACATATACTCATTTTAAAATGGATACGTTTGAAACAGCCAAATCATTGATTTCTCATGGTTGCTTTATGGCATGCATCGATTTGAAAGACGCATATTATTCAGTATCGATCCAGAAATGTGACAGAAGGTTTTTGAAATTCATCTGGATGGGGCAACTCTGGCAGTACAAGGCTTTGCCTAATGGGCTCACCACAGCCCCTAGATTGTTCACTAAATTAGTGAAATCAATTATGGCTTATTTGAGACAACGACACCATATAGTTATGGCCTACTTAGATGATATCTTAATTGTGGGCCACACCTTGGAATTGGCTGAACAGGGTGTTGCAGCTGCTGTCAATATATTTCAACAATTAGGGTTTATTGTCCATCCAGAGAAATCAAAGTTCTGCCCTGCCCAGGTGATTAATTACCTAGGGTTCACGATGAACTCTATGAGCATGAGGGTTACCATTCCAATTAACAAGATTGAGGAGGTTACCCAGGTGTGTCTAGATTTAATCCACACCAATATACCATCGATTCGGCATTCAGCTACAATAATTGGGAAGCTTGTAGCTTTGTTTCCGGCAGCGCGATATGGACCTTTGCATTATCAGAATTTGCAAAGAGCTAAAATTGCTGCGTTAAAACAGAACGCTGGTCATTATGATCGGTCCATGCAGCTGCCGCCCGAAGCGATAAATGAGTTGCAATGGTGGGTGTGTCACATTAGCAGCTCATTCAAGCCTATCAGGGAGGCTAATCCGGTGGTATATTTGTAGACTGATGCAAGCTCCAATGGCTGGGGAGCCACGGATAATTGCTCTAGTTGTGGGGGCAGATGGGATACCCTTGAATCAACGATGTTGTTGACTCGAGGGATTAACTATTTGGAGTTGCTGGCAGCATTCCACGGACTTCGTGCGTATTGTTCCAAGCTTGTTGGAGCACATGTCCGTCTCCAAATAGACAACACCACAGCAGTGGCATACTTAAACCATATGGGTGGTACCAGGTCAGTTTCGCGTGACAAATTGGCTAACTCAATTTGGCTCTGGTGTGTTCAAAGAGAAATTTGGATTTCAGCTACCTATTTGCCAGGTGAGCTTAATACTGTGGCGGACACCAGGTCACGCAAATTTAATGACAATATTGAATGGATGTTGCATCCTGAGATTTTTTCTAAAGTCACAGCCAAATTTGGTAAACCGGACATTGACCTTTTTGCGTCACGATTGAACCATCAGGTACCAACCTACGTTTCATGGGAACCAGAGCCTGGGGCAATAGCGCTAGATGCATTCTCGCTGGACTGGGGGAAATTGGTTTTTCTATGCCTTCCCCCCGTTTTGCCTCATCAGTCGGGTATTGCGAAAGATTCAGGCAGATGCTGCCAAGGGCATCCTTATTATACCCGACTGGCCCACACAGCCTTGGTATCCGGTGGTCTTTGACATGCTCAACGAACCTTGGGTCCTTTTGAAGGGTTGCCCACAATTGGTTACTCACCCTGTCTCAGGGGAGCCACATCCGTGCCATGGCTATTTAAATTTGTTGGCTTGCAGGTTCTGAACAGGCCGTTAGTCCAATACGGCCTCTCGGCTCGGACCATGGATACCATCGGGGCGTCGTGTCGAGAGTCCACAAGGCAAAGATACCGCTCGCATATTAAGAAATGGGAAGCCTACTGCAGCCGCTCTCGCATCACGTACGATGACGTGACAATAACCGACGTCCTGGAATTCCTCGCGGGGTTGCACCATGATGAACACTTAAGTTACAGTGCCATCAACAGCGCCAGAAGTGCGCTATCATTCTACCTCAATATTGGGGTAGGATCCAACAGGCTAGTGTCCAGACTCATGCGGGGTATATTCAATATGAATCCGCCTACACCACGCTATAATATCACCTGGGATGTCAGGGACGTATTAACCCTGCTCAGGACGTGGTCGCCCATGGAAGGGCTCCAACTGGACCAACTCACCATGAAGCTGGTGATGTTACTAGCGCTGACTTCAGCTCAGAGGGTACAGACACTACACAAACTTCGTGTCGACAGAATGACTTCTACCCCTACAGAAACATAGAAAACATAGAAACATAGAAAATAGGTGCAGGAGTAGGCCATTCGGCCCTTCGAGCCTGCACCGCCATTCAATGTGATCATGGCTGATCATATGTGATCATGGCTGATCAAAGAAGTAGTCTTTTTCATTGACGAGCTACTAAAGCAGCATAGACCTGGGTGCACAGGGCTGCAGCTGAAGTTCCCGGCATACCCCGCAGATGCTAGGCTATGTTTAGCCTCACATATCCGCCACTATGTCAAGATGACGGCACGCATCAGAGGAATGGAGAGATACCTGCTTGTCACTCATAAGAGACCTCATCATCGAGTGACAGTCCAGACGATATCCAGGTGGCTTCGAGTTGTCTTGGGTAAGTCAGGTATCGACACTAATGTGTTCAAGTCTCATTCCACCAGGGCTGCATCGACGTCAGCGGCGAGGGTCATGGAGGTGCCCATGGACCAAATTCTCGCCACAGCAGGATGGGCTAATGAAGCTGTGTTCCAGCGTTTTTATAACAAGCCTGTTGCTGCTCCTCTACAGTTCGCAGAAGCCGTGCTGAATGCAGGTCACGAACGTGGAGATGTCCCCGCATGAGGGGTTTTTGATTTGTTATTAATAAATATGCTCTTGTTTTGCAGTATGAACTATTGAGCAAGTTTGTTCCTCCCATCCATCCCTGGTAGTGGTGTGTCAGCATGGACGTGGTCCAGGGCGTGTAATCACAGAAGCTTTGAAGTCTTCACGAAGTCAGTCACGTGACTCCGAAATGAAATAATAAGATTGAACGAGAACTTACCAGTTCGAAGGTTGATCTTTATTTTATGAGGAGTCGAAGTGAGGGATTTCGTGCCCTCCTCGCCCAACCCTCAATCACCTTCATCTGGTAATCTTAGTCACTTCAATCTTACTATGCGAAGTCATTTCTATTGTTGGTTTCTGTGATTCCACGCCGCTACTTTGAAGAATGTCGAGCATGCGCGCCGGCGGGCTCTTGACGAAATCCCTCACTTCGACTCCTCATAAAATAAAGATCAACCTTCGAACTGGTAAGTTCTCGTTCAATCTTACTATTCTCCTGCCTTCTCCCCCATAACCCCTGACACCCGCACTAATCAAGAGTCTGCCTTAAAAATATCCACTGACTTGGCCTCTGCAGTCTTCTGTAACAAGGAATTCCACAGATTCATCACCCTCTGACTAAAGATGTTCTTCCTCACCTCCTTCCTAAAGGAATGTCCTTTAATTCTGAGGCTGTGACCTCTGGACCTAGACTCTTCCTCTCCACACCAACTCTATCCAGGCCTCTCACTATTCTGTATGTTTCAATGAGGTCTCCCCCCCCCCCACCCTCATCCTGATAAACTCCAGCGAGTACAGGCCCAGCGCCGACAAACGCTCATCATATGTTAACCCACTCATTCCTGGGATCGTTCTCGTAAACCTCCTCTGGGCCCCCTCCGGAGCCGGCACATCCTTCCTCAGATACGGGGCCCAAATTGTTCAAGACGCCCCATCTAAGCTCAACCCATTTGCCCCATATTCCTCCAATATTCGTCCATATTCTTCCAAACTTTCCTATCCATGTACTTGTCCAAAATGTCTTTTTAAATGCTGTCACAGTATCTGCATCAACTACCTCCTCTTGCAAAGAAAAGATACAAAGTTCAGGAGGGACTGGACAGGCATCATTTCTGGACCGGCTCTGGAGAAGGGAGCCGACCCAAAACGTTGTCTATCCGGATGCTCCACAGAAGTGGTAGGAAGGAACTGCAGATGCTGGTTGAAACCGAAGATAGGGACATAAAGCTGGAGTAACTCAGTGGGTCAGGCAGCATAGAGTCATAGATTAACAAATCATTGGGTGGTACAGGCCCAACTTGCCCACCTGCCTGCGTTTGGTCCATATCCCTCCAAACCTGTCCTGTCCATGTACCTGTCTAAGTGTTTCTTAAACCATGGTATTGTCCCAGCCTCAACTACCTCCATACACTTGTTCCATACACCCACCACCCTTTTGTGTGAAAAAGTTACCCCTCGGATTCCTATTCAATCTTTTTCCCCTTCACCTTAAACCTATGTCCTCTGGTCCTCGATTCCCCTACTTTGGGCAAGAGACCCAATCTATTCCTCTCACGATTTGGTACACCTCTATAATAGGTGACATTTCAGGTCAAGACCTTTCTTCAGACAGAGAGCCGGGAGAAGGGAAACGAGAGATATAGACGGTGATGTGGAGAGATATACGTAGAACATACCAATGAAAGATAAGAAGGTACAGGAGCCTGAAAAACTGTAACGTCCAGGTTCAGGCACAGCTTCTTCCCCACAGCCATCAGACTATAAAACATGACAACAAATAAGCTCTGAGCTCATTGCGTACAGTTCTGGTCTCCAAATCTGAGGAAGGACATTATTGCCATAGAGGGAGTGCAGAGAAGGTTCACCAGACTGATTCCTGGGATGTCAGGACTGTCTTATGAACAAAGACTGCATAGACTCGGTTTATACTCTCTAGAATTTAGGAGATTGAGAGGGGATCTTATAGAAACTTACAAGATTCTTAAGGGGTTGGACAGGCTAGATGCAGGAAGATTGTTCCCGATGTTGGGGAGGTCCAGGACAAGGGGTCACAGCTTAAGGATAAGGGGGAAATCCTTTAGGACCGAGATGAGAAGGACTTTTTTCACACAGAGAGTGGTGGGTCTCTGGAACTCTCTGCCACAGAGGGTAGTTGAGGCCAGTTCATTGGCTATATTTAAGAGGGAGTTAGATGTGGCCCTTGTGGCTAAGGGGATCAGAGGGTATGGAGAGAAGGCAGGTACGGGATACTGAGTTGGATGATCAGCCATGATCATATTGAATGGCGGTGCAGGCTCGAAGGGCCGAATGGCCTACTCCTGCACCTAATTTCTATGTCTATGTCTATGTCTAAGCTGCAAAAGACTATATTATTATTGCACTGTATATATTACTTTTTCTTTTTTTTTAAAAGGACCGGACAAGCTAGATGCAGGAAAAAAATGTTCCCAATGTTGGGCGAGTCCAGAACCAGGGGCCACAGTCTTAGAATAAAGGGGAGGTCAATTAAGACTGAGGTGGGAAAAAACTTTTTCACCCAGAGAGTTGTGAATTTGTGGAATTCCCTGCCACAGAGGGCAGTGGAGGCCAAATCACTGGATGGATTTAAGAGAGAGTTAGATAGAGCTCTCGAGGCTAGTGGAGTCAAGGGATATGGGGAGAAGGCAGGCACGGGTTATTGATTGGGGACGATCAGCCATGATTGCAATGAATGGTGGTGCTGGCTCGAAGGGCCGAATGGCCTCCTCCTGCACCTATTTTCTATGTTTCTATATTTTCTCTTCACCCGTGACGTACTACATTTACATATACACATATTCTGTTGTGCTGCAGCAAGAGCCTGTCCCACTGTGTGATTTTTTCCGAAGACTGCCAGCGTCATTGACTGACGTATCAGGTCAACGAAAAATATGCAGCGTGACGCGGCGGTGATGACGTATTGACGCGCGGTGTTTTTTTTTTCGCCACTGGGTTTTGAAATGTTCAAAATCTTTTGGCGACCCTGATATGACGCCGGCAGTCGGCGAAACCCGCCAGGCAGGAGAGGCCCTTAAGAATTTCATTGTCCCATCTGGGACATATGACAGTAAAAACCCTCTTGACGCTTGACCCGCTAAAAAGTGGCCCGTGTCCATTAGTGTCGTAACTCTTTTAGCATTCAATTGTTCTCTCCATATCACCGTCTGTATCTTGCAGGAGTGCCTGACCTGCCGAGTTCCTCCAGCACGATTTCTGGATCCAATTTGGATCCATACAAGTGAAATATTTCCCCGAGCTTGTTCTCTTGAAAGCCATTCAATATCCTTTCAACTGGGGACATCTTAACGTTTCCTTTCGAGAACGTTTTTTATTTTCAAGTTATCTGCAAATTTATGCCCCAGCCTAACCATCTGGGAGAACACGAGTCAAAAAGATTTACCGAGGCAGTGAGTGTTTTTGCTCGAGGTGACCGCATGGTTTATTGCATCTGATTGTTATTTGTTCAGCGAGAATATAATCATGGACAGACACAGAACGCTGGAGTAACTCAGCGGGACGGGCAGCAACTCTGGAGAGGAGGAATGGGTGACGTTTCGGGTCGACGAAGCAGTCTGAAAAAGGGTCTCGACCCGAAACGTCACCCATTCCTTCTCGCCAGAGATGCTGCCTGTCCCACTGAGTTACTCCGGCTTTTCGTGTCAAACTACAAACCTGTACGCCTTTGGAGTTCAGTTTGGTTCAGTCCAGAGATACAGCACAGTAACAGGCCCCTCGGCCCATCGAGTCCGTGCTGACCAGCGACCACCCCGTACACTAGCACTATCCTACACACTAGGTGCTTAAGGAAGAACTGCAGGTTTTGACCTGGGGGTGCAGATCACTAACAGTCTGACCTGGTCGAATAACATCTCATCAACAGTTAAGAGAGCGCAGCAGCGGTTGCACTTTCTGCGCCGGATGAGAAGAGCTCACCTCCCCCATCCCATCCTCACCACTTTCTACAGGGGCACCATAGAGAGTATTCTGACCAGCTGTATCTCTGTCTGGTTTGGGGACTGTAGAGCCTCCGACTGGAAGTCCGTGCAGAGAGTGGTGAGGACAGCGGAAAAAATCATCGGGACCTCTCTCCCCTCAATCGGGGATATTGCGACCAAATGTTGCGTGTCTAAGGCCAGCAGTATTATAAAAGACCCCACACATCTCCATCACGGACTGTTCACTCTGCTGCCCTCGGGCAAAAGATATCGCAGCATAAGGAGCAGAACATCAAGGTTCTGCAACAGCTTCTTCCCACGAGCCATCAGACTCCTGAATGCCATGTAATGTGCTGCCACCGTTGTCTATTTATTCTTTTATCCATTTTGTCCATGTTTATCCTTCTGTTAATTATCGTGTTGCACAGGGAGCCAAATGCAACGGAATTTCGTTTGGAACTGCATATATCAATGTATTTCTAAATGACAATAAAGTTTGTTTGTATTTGACTTGACAGATGCTGGAAAAATCGAAGGTAGACAAAAATGCTGGAGAAACTCAGCGGGTGAGGCAGCATCTATGGAGCGAAGGAATAGGTGACGTTTCGGGTCGAGACCAAGGGTCCTATTTCCTTCGCTCCGTAGATGCTGCCTCACCCGCTGAGTTTCTCCAGCATTTTATCTCCCTTGCTACACACGAAGGACAAAGGACATCTATTATCACATACACCAATTGGTGTAGTGAACTTTGAGTTGCCATTTGCAGCACACTAGTGAACGTAAGACACCACATTAAAGAGAATTTAACATAAACATAAAAACATCCCCCCACAATGGTTCCCACTGTGAGGGAAGGCAGCAAAGTCCAGTCCTCTTCCTCTTGTTCACCCGTAATCGGGGCCTATTGAGGCCTCCGCAGTCGCCGCGATGAAGGCCCGATGTTTCAGGCCCTCTCGCCGGATGATGGAACTCCGGCGTCGGGAGAACACTCTTCAGCGGCTTGGAGAGTCTGGAATGGCCGCTTGCTGCCACAGACTCCCGAAGTCCACAGGCCGCGCCGGTCGGAGTTCCGACACTGGCGATCTCGGCGAGAGATCCCAGGCTGCGAGGTGTTTAGAAGTCAGCGCCGCCCGCCCGCGGCTGGACGCTCCACGACCACATGTTGGAGTCGGCGGTCCCAGCGCTCCGGAGCTTACCGCGCGGCAACCCGGGTAAGGCATCGCCCGCTCCACGATGGTGCCTCAGCGCTGCCCCGCCGACGAAGGTGATGTTCTGGCCGGTCCCGGCAGTTAACGCCGCTCCAGGCCCGTTGGTAGGGTGCAAGGAAGGGGCGAAGATACGGCTCGGAGAAAAGAGTTTCCCTCTCCCCCCCCCCACGTAAAATAGATTAGACCTCCAAACGAATCTTTTTAACATACTAAAACAATTTTAAAAGGGTGAAAGGATGAACAGCTGCAGGCTGGGCAGCCATACTCGACGGCACCCCCACTCCTAGGGCCAATGTGCAATTTAATGTCCAATTAACCTACAAACCTGAACGTCTTTGGAGCGTGGGAGGAGAACCCTTAGCACCCGGAGAAAATCCACGCGGGTAACGGGGAGAACGTGCAAACTCCGAACAGACAGCGCCCGTGGTCAGGGTGGGACCCGGGTCTCTGGCGCTGTGAGGCAGCAACTACTCCGCCGCGCCACAACGCCGCCATTTTAGTGCCGCCATATTGGTCACCAGGGGCGACCAGCGATAATGAATATACCTTAGTCATGGGGCGGCCATCGACTGCTCAGGAGCGAGGACAAGTGGGAAAAGACTGAGTCATTCGCCTCGTGTCAATATACCTTTCCCCCGAGCGGCATCGCAAATAAATAAATGCATCGAGTGATTCACTTTTGGCAGGAGTACACTAACAAAAACATCCACGGCAGAAACATCCCCAATACTAACTGCGGACTGCGGCCAAGAATAACTGAGGTGAGCAGATGAGTTTAACCAACAGAAACCACAAACAAACTGTTTATTGACTTAGATGAGTGTACTTTATTCAGTGTTGAAATGAAATGAGGTCTTTCAGCAAGTTGGCCTTCGTCAGTCAGAGTATTTTGAAGGAGGATCTCACGAAGGGTCACGACCCGCAAACGTCGCCCTTTTCCTTCTCTCCGGAAATGCTGCCTGTTACTCCGGGGTTTTCTGTCTACCTTCGGTGCAAACCAGCATCTGCAGTTACAAAGAAACATAGCAACATCGAAAATAAGTGCAGGAGGAGGCCATTCGGCCCTTCGAACCAGCACCGCCATTCACTGTGATCATGGCTGATCGTCCCCTATCAATAACCCGTGCCTGCCTTCTCCCCATATCCCTTGACTCCACTAGCCCCTAGAGCTCTATCTAACTCTCTCTTAAATCCATCCAGTGACTTGGCCTCCACTGCCCTCTGTGGCAGGGAATTCCACAAACTCACAACTCTCTGGGTGGAAAAGCTTTTCCTCACCTCAGTCTTAAATGACCTCTCCTTTATCCTAAGACTGTGGCCCCTGGTTCTGGACTCGCCCAACATTGGGAACATTTTTCCTACATCTAGCTTGTCCAGTCCTTTTATAATTTTATATGTTTCTATAAGATCCCCCCTCATCCTGGGATGTCAGTACTGTCTTATGAAGAAAGACTGCATAGACTCGGTTTATACTCTCTAGAATTTAGGAGATTGAGAGGGGATCTTATAGAAACTTACAAAATTCTTAAGGGGTTGGACAGGCTAGATGCAGGAAGATTGTTCCCGATGTTGGGGAGGTCCAGGACAAGGGGTCACAGCTTAAGGATAAGGGGGAAATCCTTTAAGACCGAGATGAGAAATACTTTTTTCACACAGAGAGTGGTGGGTCTCTGGAACTCTCTGCCACAGAGGGTAGTTGAGGCCAGTTCATTGGCTATATTTAAGAGGGAGTTAGATGTGGCCCTTGTGGCTAAGGGGATCAGAGGGTATGGAGAGAAGGCAGGTACGGGATACTGAGTTGGATGATCAGCCATGATCATATTGAATGGCGGTGCAGGCTCGAAGGGCCGAATGGCCTACTCCTGCACCTAATTTCTATGTTTCTGTGTTTTTATCCTTCTAAAGTTCCCTTCCCACACAGAGGATTTGGGAGGTCTTGCCGTAGTTATATAAGACATTGGCGAGGCCATGTTTTAGAGCATTTAAGAAACAGTTGGATAGGACAGGTTTGGAGGGATATGGGCCAAACGCAGGCAGGTGGGACTAGTGTAGCTGGGACATTGTTGGCCGGTGTGGGCAAGTTGGGCCGAAGGGCCTGTTTCCACACTGTATCACTCTATGACTCTGTGACCCTAGACATTACCATGTCCATTCCCTCCACAGATGCTGCCTGTCCTGCTAAGTTCCTCCGGCACTTAGGGCCGATTTACACAGGTAGATTTACATAGGTCGAACCCGGGTCCCGTGCGCTCGACCAATTTACATAGGTCCGACACACACACTAGGGCCAATTTACACTTATACCAAGGCGATTAACCTACAAACCTGCACGTCTTTAGAGTGTGGGAGGAAACCGAAGATCTCGGAGAAAACCCACGCAGGTCACGGGGAGAAACTTACAGACAGCCCCTTGTAGTCGGGATGGAACCCGGGTCTCCGGCGCTGCACGCGCTGTGAGGCGGCAACTCTACCGCTGCGCCACCGTGATCTGAACACAGGGGAAAGAAAACACTCATTGTAGGTTAATTTTGAAGAGAAGGATTAGCTAATAGTGGAGTGACGGGGGAAGTGGGCAGTTAATTCCAAACAGGAAACGGGAAGTTTGGAATGGGATGTTTGGTGGAAATACACAGCCCACGTTGAATTGAATGGGAGAGAGCGGGAAATGGTAGTAAATTACTCCGAGAACCTCTGGCATCCGATCAGGATCTAAATGGGGAAATCGATGGCCTGTAATAAATTGGAATGCAGGCGGGGAGAAAATAATCTAGACCATAAACAAAATACAGGGATCTAATGCTGAAGCTTTATGAGACAATGGTCAGATTGCATTTGGAGGCATTGTGTGCTGGAAGGAACTGCAGATGCTGGTTTACACCGAAGACAGACTCAAAATGCTGGAGTAACTCAGCGGGACGGGCAGCGTCTCTGGAGAGTCTCTGGAGAGAGACTGAGAATCAGGGGAGTGGGAAACGAGAGATATGAAGAGGTACAAAGATCAAATAGAAACATAGAAATATAGAAACATAGAAATTAGGTGCAGGAGTAGGCCATTCGGCCCTTCGAGTCTGCACCGCCATTCAACATGATCATGGCTGATCATCCAACTCAGTATCCCGTACCTGCCTTCTCTCCATACCCTCTGATCCCCTTAGCCACAAGGGCCACATCTAACTCCCTCTTAAATATAGCCAATGAACTGGCCCCAACTACCCTCTGTGGCAGAGAGTTCCAGAGACCCACCACTCTCTGTGTGAAAAAATTCCTTCTCATCTCGGTCCTAAAGGATTTCCCCCTTATCCTTAAGCTGTGACCCCTTGTTCTGGACCTCCCCAACATCGGGAACAATCTTCCTGCATCTAGCCTGTCCAACCCCTCAAGAATCCTGTAAGTTTCTATAAGATCCCCTCTCAATCTCCTAAATTCTAGAGAGTATAAACCGAGTCTATGCAGTCTTTGTTCATAAGACAGTCCTGACATCCCAGGAATCAGTCTGGTGAACCTTCGCTGCACTCCCTCTATGGCAATAATGTCCTTCCTCAGATTTGGAGACCAGAACTGTACGCAATACTCCAGGTGTGGCCTCACCAAGACCCTATACGAATGGAAGGTGTGCAAAAGGCACTTATTGGGGATGATCAGCCATGATCACAGTGAATGGCGGCGCTGGCTCGAAGGGGCCGAATGGCCTACTCCTGCACCTATTGTCTATTGACAAATCTAAGCCGGCACCAATGATCGAGGAAGGCTGCCATTGGGCTCCACCCGATTAATGTGTCTATCTTGCATTGGATATTGTATTGGATACGAAAATAGGTGGAGGGACGGGTAGTGTAGAGAAAGCAGGGACTTGGACAGGTGGGAGAGTGGGCAAAGAAGTGGCAGATGGAATACAGTGCAGCAAAGTGCGGAGTCGTGCATTTTGGCAGCAGGAATAAAGGCGGAGACTATTTTCTAAACTGGGGGGAGAATCCAGATGTCGGAGGTGAAAAGGGACTTGGGAGCGCTGGTGCAGGATTCCCAAAAGCTAAATCTGCAAGTCGAATCTGTAGTAAAGAAAGCAAACTCAATGCTAGCATTTGTTTCACGAGGGCTTGTATACAAAAACAGGGATGTAACGCTGAGGCTCTATAAGGCGCTGGTCAGGCCACATTTGGAATATTGTGAGGAATTCTGGGCCCCATATCTGAGAAAGGATGTGCCGGCTCTGGAGAGGGTCCAGAGGAGGTTTACAAGAACGATCCCAGGAATGAGTGGGTTAACATATGATGAGCGTTTGTCGGCGCTGGGCCTGTACTCGCTGGAGTTTAGAAGAATGAGGGAAGACTCACCACTCTCTGTGTGAAAAATGATTTTCTCATCTCGGTCCTAAAAGATTTCTACCTTATCCTTAAGCTGTGACCTCTTGTTCTGGACCTCCCCAACATCGGGAACAATCTTCCTGCATCTAGTCTGTCCAACCCCTTAAGACGTTTCTATGAGACCCTCCCTCAATCTTCTAAATTCTAGCGGGGACCCACTAGTGAGAGTGCTCACTCAAAGGACTGGATAGAGTGGATGTGGATCCTTTGCAAGAATGATCCCAGGAATGAGTGGGTTAACATATGATGAGCGTTTGTCAGCACTGGGCCAGTTTAGAAGGATGAGGGGAGACCTCATTGAAACGTACAGAATAGTGAAAGGCCTGGATCGAGTGGATGTGGAGAGGATGTTTCCACTAGTGGGAGAGTCTAGGACCAGAGGTCACAGCCTCAGAATTAAAGGACGTCCCTTTAGGAAGAGGGAATTTGTTTAGTCAGAGGGGTGGTGAATCTGTGGGATTCATTGCCACGGAAGTCTGCGGAAGGCCAGGTCAAGTGAGTTTACCGTCTTCGAGGCTGAAACAGAACCTTTGGCACAACCTGACCACGCCGACCAAAATCCCCTCCAAGCAAGCGCCATCTATTATATGGCGGCACGGGGGTGGCGCAGCGGTAGAGTTGCTGCCTCACAGCGCCAGACACCCGGGATCGATCCTGACTACGGGCGCTGTCTGTACGGAGTTTGCACGTTCTCCCCGTGACCTGCGTGCGTCTCCTCCGGGTGCTCCGATTTCCTCCCACGCGCAGGTTTTGTAGGTCAATTGTAGGTACATTGTCTCTGGTGCGTAGGATAGGACTGGTGTATTGGCGATCGCTGGTCGGTATGGACTTGGTGGGCCGAAGGGCCTGTTTCCACACTGTGCCCCAAGTGTTGAAAGACGTTGTTCTGAAACTGCCTCCTCTGGCAGCTCCTCGTTCCATACACCCGCCACCCTCTGTGTGAAAAGCTTTATTATCTCTTATTAAATCCTTCCCCTCTCACCTTAAACCCGTGTCACTTGGTTCTCGATTCCCCACACTCTGTGTTCACCCTATCTGTTCCCCTTTAATACACCCACCCCCACTATAGAATCGGAATCGGAATCGGAATCGGAATCGGAATCAGAATCAGACTTTATTCGCCAAGTATGTTCTGCAACATACGAGGAATTTCATTGGCCAGGTCAGTCATACAATTAAAAGCAACAGATCACTCAAAAACACATTTTAACACGAACATCCACCACAGTGACTCCTCCACATTCCTCACTGTGATGGAAGGTGAAATAAAGTTCAAGTCCTTCCTTTTGTTCTTCCTCGGTCGTGGGCCTCGAGCCTTGCGTTGACGGGACGATCTTGACTCCCGTAGCCGGCGGCGTTTGACCCTCCGCGTCGAGGCGATCAGCTCCTGCATCGGGGGGGATGTCAGCTCCACCGCGCCGGGCGATCGAACCTCGCGTCGGGGCTGGTCGTACCTTCCGCGGCGTTGGAGCTCCCGACTCGGCCTCTCCCGAGACTGTGAGCCCTTGATGGTAAAGTCCACGGTGGTCGCGGTGGGAGCGATCCCAGGCAAGGGATCCGCTCCGACGTTAATTCCGCGCCCCGCGGTGGGGCCCACGACAGTCCAAGATGGCCTCCAGCTCCAGCGATGGTTGGCCGCAGAGCGCCTGGAGAATGTGATCCGAAAATTGATCACATCTCCGGGAAGGTGAGAACTTGAAAAAAAGTTTCCCCCCGATCCCCTCCCCCCCCCCCCCAACATAAAACAAACCGAAGTACATTAAAACAAACTTTTAACAAACGCTAAAAAAAACCGCCAAAGCAGGAAATATACTTAATCGTAACATTATTATTTATTTTTTAAGTCAGGCAGTGAATTAAATGTGAATTAACTCCTGTGGTTTCCCCAGCCTCGTCCTCCCCATCTGTGGAGTTTGGCCGTCCCAATGTGGAGGAAGGAACTGCAGATGCTGGTTTAAACTGAAGACAGACGTCGCTCGGTTCCTAAAATGGAATCGGATGACATTCAGAGAATAGAATCTTCTTGCCCCCTGCTGGTGAAGTCCGTGCATTGGTTTCCTTGCCAACTTCAGCACGATCCATCTCAGATGAAGACTGAAGATAGACACAAAAAGCTGGAGCCACTCAGCGGGACAGGCGGGCAGCGTCTCTGGACAGAAGGAATGGGTAACGTCTCTGGTCGAGGCCCTACTTCAGACTCAGTCCGAAGAAGGTCTCGACCAGACACCAGCATCTGCAGTTCCTTCCTACTCAGATGAAGACCTGTCTCCATTCTTCTGAGGTTAAAGACATAGTCATCACGGTCTTCTTCTTCTCCTTCTTCTTCTTGTGTATGCCGTGCACAGCCTAACGTTTTGGGTCAACTTGTTCTATTTGATCTCATTTGTTTGTGCACGTCGAGTTGATTGCATTAGTCGAAACAGGGCGGACCACGTGAAGGTTGAAATCTTCCACCCCCAGTCACCATGGTGACAGGCCAAGTCTGTATATGTTAGAGCAGAGATGGATAGATTCTTGATGAGTGCGGGTGTCAGGGGTGACACGGGGAGAGAGAGAGGGGGGGGAGGGAGGGGGGAGAGGGAGGGGGAGGGGCAGGGGGAGGGAGAGTGGGAGGGGAGGGGGAGGGGTAGGGAGAAGGAGAGTGGGAGGGGGAGGGGGAGGGAGGGAGGGGAGAGAGAGTGGGAGGGGGTGGAGGCGGAGGGGCAGGGGGAGAGGACGGGGAGGGGACGGGGAGGGGGAGGGAGAGTGGGAGGGAGAGGGGGAGGGGGAGGGGGTGGGGGAGGGGGAGGGGGAGGGGGAGGGGAGGGGAGGGGGAGGGAGAGTGGGAGGGGGAGGGGGAGGGGAGGGGGAGGGAGAGGGGGAGGGGAGAGGGAGGGAGAGGGAGAGGGAGAGGGGAGAGGGAGGGAGAGGGAGAGGGAGAGGGAGAGAGGGAGAGTGGGAGGGGAAGGGGAGGGGAAGGGGAGGGGGAGGGAGAGGGGGAGGGAGAGGGAGAGGGGGAGGGAGAGGGGGAGGGAGAGGGAAGGGGAGAGTGGGGTAGAGGGAGGAGGAGGGGGAGGGGAAGTGAGAGTGGGAGGGGGAGGGGAGAGGGGGAGAGAGGGGGAGGGGGAGAGGGAGAGTGGGGGAGAGGGGGAGGGGAGGGGGAGAGTGGGGGGGAGGGGAGGGAGAGTGGGAGGGGGGAGAGGAGGGCACGGAAAGACTTGAAGGGCTCCTACATTAACTAGCAGACATAAACTTGAGACCAACTTGTCCAAGCCAACCGAGATGCCCCATCTACACCAGTCCCATTTGCCCGTGTTTGGTCAGGGTCCTACCCACCCACCTGTCCAAGTGTCTCTTAAATGCTGATGCAGTACCTGTGTTTCATACCACCTCCTCTAGCAGCTCGTTCCATATACCCACTATCCTCTGTTTGGAAACGTTGCCCCTCAGGTTAGAGTCACACAGCACAGGAACAGGCCATTGATCCCACCTCGTTCATATCAATCAAGATGCCCCTCAGGTTCCTTTGAAAACTTTCCCCTCTCGCCTCTCTCCTAAGCCCTCCAGGTATATCCTCGTAATTCCTCTCTGTACCCTGTCCCACCTGCCAACATCTTTCCCACAACATGGCCCCCAGAACACAATTCTCTAAATACGGCCTCGCTAGGATTGCCAACTTTCCCACTCCCAAATAAGGTGACAAAAGGTCAAAATACGGGACAGATTCCCGACGGCAATTCGTTGACCGACTGGGCCGTGTCTGGGTGAATGATGAGTTGGCCCCGGGTGCTGGACTGCACACAAAGCCCAGCCGGCGGGCCAGCTGAGGGGTTTTGGCCCGGGGGCCGCGCGCAAAGTCCGGCGCCCCGTCCAACTCGTGAACCGATGATCGTTTACAACTTCAACATCTACTCACAAATTCTATACTCACAACTAACCGTGAGAAGGAGGGGCGTTGGTGGTGTCGGCGGTCAGCGAAGGTCCGAAGGTCGGACAGCTGGCCGGGCTGCCGACCGACCGACCGACGGGGCCACGGGCGAGGCGGCGCTGCTGCTGCTGCTGCTGCACTCCATGGGCTGCACTACGTTGGGATGGGTGAGGCGGGGCCGGACGCGGCGCTCCGACCCGACAGTCCCCTCGGTCAAATACGGGACAAGGGCGGTCCCGTACGGGACAAATCAATACAGCCCAATATACGGGATGTCCCGGCTAATACGGGACAGTTGGCAAACCCTAGGCCTCACCGATGTCGTTTACAACTTCAACATCTACCTCACAAATTCTATACTCGCTACTGATGAAGACCAATGTGCCAAATGCCTTTTTGACCACCCTATCCACCTGCGACTCCACCTTCAAGAATGCAGAGGAGATGAGGATTAGATCGGGTAGATGCACAGAGTCTCTTGCCCAGAATAGGGGAATCGCGAACCAGAGTGCATACAGCGGGTGTAAGGTGAGGGGAAAGATTTAATAGGAAAGCTGAGGGGTAACTTTTTCACACAGAGGGTGGGTGTGTGGAACGAGCTGCCAGAGGACAAAGTTGAGGCAGGGACCATCCCAATGTTTGGGAAACATTTGGACAGGTACATGGATAGGACAGGTCTGGAGGGATGTGGACCAAACGCGGGCAGGTGGGACTAGCGTAGCTGGGACGTGTTGGCTGGTGTGGGCAAGTTGGGCCGAAGGGCCTGTTTCTCACGCTGTAAGAATCTATGAGTCCATGACTATCTGCTGATGGAAACACAAGAGACAGGTACGTGGGCAGGAGAAGGTCTATCACACTCTATGATTCCACTGTTGTGGGACGTATCACTGATGGGGATGAGTCAGAGTATAGAAGAGAGATCGAGCAACTGTCCATATGGTGCCAGCACAACAACCTGGCCCTCAGCACCAGCAAAACCAAGGAACTGATTGTGGACTTTGGAAAGAGTAGGATGGGGACCCACAGTCCTGTTTATATCAACGGGTCGATGGTTGAAAGGGTCAAGAGCTTCAAATTTCTGGGCGTGCACATCTGTGAAGATCTTTCCTGGTCCGAGAACACAGATGCAATTATTAAGAAAGCTCATCAGCGCCTCTACTTCCTGAGAAGATTACGGAGAGTTGGTCTGTCAAGGAGGACTCTCTCTAACTTCTACAGGTGCACAGTAGAGAGCTTGCTGACTGGTTGCATCGTGGCTTGGTTCGGCAACTTGAGCGCCCTGGAGAGGAAAAGACTACAAAAAGTAGTAAACACTGCCCAGTCCATCATCGGCTCTGACCTTCCTTCCATCGAGGGGATTTATCACAGTCGCTGCCTCAAAAAGGCTGGCGGCATCATCAAGGACCCACACCACCCTGGCCACACACTCATCTCCCTGCTACCTTCGGGTAGAAGGTACAGGAGCCTGAAGACTGCAACAACCCGGTTTAGGAATAGCTACTTCCCCACAGCCATCAGGCTATTAAACCTGGCTCGGAACTCTGATCATTAATATCCCTCCATCTGTTATTTGCACTTTATTAATTTATAAATTCATGGGTGTATTTATGTATAGAATTGTAGTCAATGCCTTCTATGTCCTGTTGTGCTATGCAAAGAAAGATTTTCATTGTCCTGTCAGGGACACATGACAATAAACTCTTTTGACTTTGACTTTGACTTTGATTCTGTAACGTCCAGGTTCAGGAACAGCTTCTTCCCCACAGCCACCAGGCTATTAAACACTACAACAAATAATCTCTGAACTACAATAGACTATTCTTATTATTATTGCAGTATATCTGTTTATGTATTGAGTATGTGTGCATGTGTATATAGACGCACATTGAACGTTTTATTCTCCCATTATGTACTCTGTTTCCATATCCTGTTGAGCTGCAGCAAGCAAGAATGTCATTGTCCTATCTGGGGCACATGACGATAAAACGCTCTTGGCTTGAGTTTCCAACATAATGGCAAAGGGTGAGGCGTTCTCAAAGGTTAAAGCAGAAAAGGAATCAGGATGTAGACACATTGGCATAGAAACATTGAAACGTAGAAAATAGGTGCAGGAGTAGGCCTTCGAGCCTGCACCGCCATTCAATGTGATCATGGCTGATCATCCAACTCAGTATCCTTGTACCTGCCTTCTCTCCATACCCCCTGATCCCTTTAGCCACTAGGGCCACATCTAACTCCCTCTTAAATATAGCCAATGAGGAGGCCTCAACTACCTTCTGTGGCAGAGAATAGTAAGATTGAACGAGAACTTACCAGTTCGAAGGTTGATCTTTATTTTATGAGGAGTCGAAGTGAGGGATTTCGTGCCCTCCTCGCCCAACCCTCAATCACCTTCATCTGGTAATCTTAGTCACTTCAATCTTACTATGCGAAGTAATTTCTATTGTTGGTTTCTGTGATTCCACGCCGCTACTTTGAAGTATGTCGAGCATGCGCGCCGGCGGGCTCTTCACGAAATCCCTCACTTCGACTCCTCATAAAATAAAGATCAACCTTCGAACTGGTAAGTTCTCGTTCAATCTTACTATTCTCCTGCCTTCTCCCCCATAGCCCCTGACACCTGTACTAATCAAGAGTCTGCCTTAAAAATATCCACTGACTTGGCCTCTGCAGTCTTCTGTAACAAGGAATTCCACAGATTCATCACCCTCTGACTAAAGATGTTCTTCCTCACCTCCTTCCTAAAGGAATGTCCTTTAATTCTGAGGCTGTGACCTCTGGACCTTAGACTCTTTTCGGAGTCACGTGAGTGACTTCGTGAAGACTTCAAAGCTTCTGTGATTACATGCCCTGGACCACGTCCATGCTGACACACCACTACCAGGATGGATGGGAGGAACAAACTTGCTCAATAGTTCATACTGCAAAACAAGAGCATATTTATTAATAACAAATCAAAAACCCCTCATGCGGGGACATCTCCACGTTCTTGACCTGCATTCAGCACGGCTTCTGCGAACTGTAGAGGAGCAGCAACAGGCTTGTTATAAAAACGCTGGAACACAGCTTCATTCGCCCATCCTGCTGTGGCGAGAATTTGGTCCATGGGCACCTCCATGACCCTCGCCGCTGACGTCGATGCAGCCCTGGTGGAATGAGACTGTGGTTCGTTGAGCATGTCAAAGACCACCGGATACCAAGGCTGTGTGGGCCAGTCGGGTATAATAAGGATGCCCTTGGCAGCATCTGCCTGAATCTTTCGCAATACCCGACTGATGAGGCAAAACGGAGGGAAGGCATAGAAAAACCAATTCCCCCAGTCCAGCGAGAATGCATCTAGCGCTATTGCCCCAGGATCTGGTTCCCATGAAACGTAGGCTGGTACCTGATGGTTCAACCGTGACGCAAAAAGGTCAATGTCCGGTTTACCAAATTTGGCTGTGACTTTAGAAAAAATCTCAGGATGCAACATCCATTCAATGTTGTCATTAAATTTGCGTGACCTGGTGTCCGCCACAGTATTAAGCTCACCTGGCAAATAGGTAGTTGAAATCCAAATGTCTCTTTGAACACACCAGAGCCAAATTGAGTTAGCCAATTTGTCACACGAAACTGACCTGGTACCACCCATATGGTTTAAGTATGCCACTGCTGTGGTGTTGTCTATTTGGAGACGGACATGTGCTCCAACAAGCTTGGAACAATATGCACGAAGTCCGTGGAATGCTGCCAGCAACTCCAAATAGTTAATCCCTTGAGTCAACAACATTGATGCCTCAAGGGTGTCCCATCTGCCCCCACAACTAGAGCAATTATCAGTAGCTCCCCAGCCATTGGAGCTTGCATCAGTCTGTAAATATACCACCGGATTAGCCTCCCTGACAGGCTTAAATGAGTTGCTAATGTGACACACCCACCATTGCAATTCAGTTATCGCTTCGGACGGCAGCTGCATTGATCGATCGTAATGACCAGCGTTCCGTTTTAACGCAGTAATTTTAGCTCTTTGCAAATTCTGATAATGCAAAGGTCCATATCGTGCTGCCGGAAACAAAGCCACTAGCTTGCCAATTACTGTGGCTGTATGCCGAATCGATGGTATATTGGTGCCAATTAAATCTCTGCACACCTGAGTGACTTCCTCAATTTTGTTAATTGGGATAGTTATCCTCATGCTCATTGAGTTCACCGTGAACCCTAGGTAATTAATTACCTGGGCAGGGCAGAACTTCGATTTCTCTGGATGGACAATGAATCCTAATTGTTGAAATATATTGACAGCAGCTGCAACACCCTGTTCAGCCAATAGCAGGGTGTGGCCCACAATAAAGACATCATCTAAATTGGCCATAACTATATGATGTCGTTGTCTCAAATAAACCATGATTGGCTTCACCAATTTAGTGAACAATCTAGGGGCTGTAGTGAGCTCATTAGGCAAAGCCTTATACAGCCAAAGTTGCCCCATCCAGATAAATTTCAAAAACCTTCTATCATATTTCTGGATGGATACTGAATAATATGCATCCCTCAAATCAATGCATGCCATAAAGCAGCCATGAGAAATCAATGACTTGGCTGTTTCAAACGTATCCATTTTAAAATGAGTATATGTTACAAACGTATTCAAACGGGTTAGATCAATAATGACACGACAGCCTCCATCCTTCTTAGGTCAAGTAAATATGTTCGAAACAAATTCGATTGGCTCATGCACCGTTTTCTCAATCACACCCTTCTGCTCCAGACTTAAAATTTCCTTATAACCTGCTGCCTGTTCTGCAGCAGACAATTTGAACGTACGACCAGGCATGTGCTGGGATGGAGGAATGTCGCCATTAATAAACTCAATTTTATGCCCCTGAATATTCCGCAACACATACTCATCACCAGTAAAATTACCCCATGCATCCAAAAACAACTGTAAACGACCACCAACATGGGAAGTTAAACAGAGAGAAAAGAGAGAACCAGACCCCCTCACCTCCGTGGTTACCGGCGGTCCTTGACACGTGTGGGTGGCCGTGGGTGCTGGGTTGGCTTGAGGGCGCGGCGTCTTCAATTTCCACAAAGGTCTCTGCCGACCCTGTCCTAAAAAAGACCCTTGGTGCTGGTTCTGGTGCTGTTGTCGTTGTGGAGCTAGAGGGCGAGACCTCGTCGAGGCACCGGCCGACCCTCGTGAGCAAATGTATGGAGCTTTTGAGCCTGACGGTGTGGGGGCACTCTGAGAGCGCATGATCCCCACCGTTTTGGCTTGTTCGTCAAGCTCTTTGACTCTCTTCGAGAGGTCCTCACCAAAGAGCTGACGGGGCGGCGGCGGTGGTTTGCACAATCCTGCAAACTTCGGGTTGAGTGCTGGGCGGATGCTGTTTTTGCGAAACCCGTTGATTTCGTGCTGGGTCGCGCACAATAAGGCCAGAGCATCTTCCTGGTCCAAATTCAGTTCGTCCCCGTCCACCGACCGCGCAAAGGCGGTAATACCGGCCGTGAGGAGTTTCAGGATCCGCTGCAATTTAGCTCCTGTTGACGGATAGCCGCACTGATGTTGCCCCATATTGGCGTATTGACCACAGGCACGTTGAGGGAGTTGCAGTTTGATGGAGCCTTGTGACGGCTCATAGCCTGGATGAGGACTTCTTCCTGCAGCACCTGATATTAAGAAAGTCCACTGTGGCTGCCAGCTTTGTATTTAGAGGAAGACCAGCCGTATGTGGGGCCGCGAATTTGGTCGCCACATCCAAGAGTTCCTCCGCTGGCACCTCCACCGGAGGTGGTACGGGATCCACCAGAACCTCCTCCTCCTGCTGCTCCAGGCTGATAGTAGATGTTGGTGAAGACTCCCTGTGCCTGTTGCTGCCCTGCTGTTGTTGACGTTGAAGCAGGAGCTCCAGCAGCCGCTCCATACGGTCAATACGCCCTTCACCCTGAACACTCAGGTGGTCGGAGTCCTCCGGCTCTGAAAAGAAAACAGGGCTCCTGTCATTGGCCCGCACCTCATCGAGGCCCTGCCGGTGCCGGTAGTTGTCGCTAACAGCCGCCGAGGCGAAACTGCGCGATTCCTGCGCGGGCGTGTTCAATCGCCTCCGTTTAGCGAGAGCTGAAGCCGCTGCCACGAAGGGCACTCGCGGCGAGGTGTCGGCACCAGCCGAAGCATGGCTGCCTGGGGCCCGCGCAGTCTTGCCGGCTGCCCACATCGTGGACGTTGCCGACGCATGGTCTCGCCCACCCATCCATGGGGGGCTCGGCGACCGTGACGAGACCCGACTCGACCGACCCGTCCCGGCGTCGAGAGTCGGGGTGTGCCGGCTGGACCTCACAGCCGCCCCGGGTCTCGCCCTGGAACCTGACCGCTCCTCCGCGACAGGCAATGCCTTAGCCCTAACAGGGTTAGGCTTCTGGGCTCCTGCCCTCCCCCTTCTCGGAGGGCTGAGTGGAACAGGCCGTGCAACGGCACGTGCCCTGCTCGAGGTCGCCAGCGAGCCCGCTGACGACCTGACTGCCATGGCAGGGTCCCCCTGCTCTGGCGGCACACCACACTCCTCCTCGTCGAACTCCTCCGAGCTGTGGTGTGCTGGCGGATCTGGACCTGTAATCACAGGGCTTACCCACATCTCCGCCTGAGTCCCGGCCTGCGCTGCAGGTACTGCCGATGGTAAAGGCCCCGGAACTGTTGACCGGCGAACTCGTCCTGACGTCCTCCGGCCCTTCGAACTCCCATCCATGTCCTTGCTGCAAGACATAATCAGACAACAAGGACCACCAACTAAAGGTGGAATACTCACCTCCGTGGCCCCTTATGAAGGGCTGGCGAGGAGCGCGCTCCACCGCCAGCCGTCGCAGCAACGCGGTACGACGATATGTCGAGCATGCGCGCCGGCGGGCTCTTCACGAAGTCACTCACGTGACTCCGAAATGAAATTCCA